>VXBQ01006348.1:764452-784370 GCA_013400175.1 Phainopepla nitens | reverse complement strand
CACTTCGCTCGCGCCGCGGGTGCGCCGCTCTCTCTGAACGGGGATGACGGCGCTTGGCGCAGTCAGCCGCTCCACCCCTTACCCCCGGTTTGTGTCCCCGGGGAAGCGGGGACCGCGCTCCGGAGGAAGGGACGAGGCCTCTCCCGGGCCCCGGCGGGACCGGACGTTTCCCCTCTCCGGTTCACCTTCCCGCGCGCCCTTCTCTGCCTCGGCTGCTCCTTCCCTGTCTGTCGTGTCCGTCGCGACAGCCGCAGCTCCCGATCCCGAGCGCCGCGGTTCCCCTCAGAGCTGCTGCGGAAGGCCCGCCGGGCTAGGGGAGGTGGGAAGTGTCCCCTCCTTGCGGAGGCCGTGTCCCCTCCTTGCGGAGGCCGTGTCCCCTCCTTGCGGAGGCCGTGTCCCCTCCTTGCGGAGGCCGTGTCCCCGAGCGGCGCTCTGCGCTGCCAGCTGTCCGGGCACCGGGCGCTCCGCAGGGCTCCAGCCCGCAGCGACCTGTCCTGCCAGCCACGGTGAACTCCGCGCTGGAAAGTTGTCCTGGGGGTGGAGTGACCGAAGCGGTTTTTCCCGTGTTATATAGTGAAAATTACTTCATTGACCTTATTTGCTCCTTGCAGCTCCTTTGCCAGCTTCAGACAAGGAGGTTTGAGTGTGGGGTGCTAAACCCCACCTTTCTACAATAATTTGGATTAGGGAGAGAGCTCCTTGTTTCGGTGGAGATTCCCAAACTTCTCTTCTGTGCCTTGTCTGTATGCTGGTATCCCAAGGGCATCGTGAGCACCATCGTTACATTGCATATCCTAGTTATATGGAAGCAGAGGAGTTCCAGGCTCCTGCTGTTTTGCTTTCGTACTTCACCGCTGTCACAGTAACAGTGCATGTCACTGAATTTTCTGATGTCCAGGTTTCCAGCAGTGTGTTTTCTAAGTGTATTCTCTACCAGCTGGCAGTTGAAGCCGGAACAACAGCTTGGCTGTAATGTGTAAAAGCACAGTTACAAATCTTTAGTGTTTGGTGAAGTGTGTGGTTTGGCTCCCTCGGTGCTCCTGCAGAACAGGGCATGAAAATAGCTATTGCCATGGAGAGAAATTAGTTGCACATCAAGTCTGAAAACATCAGACTAAGAGCAGAGGCAGAGAGGTGATTTTTTCAATGGGCCATGGCCCTTGCAAAACTCTGCTCACCAGAGTTGCACTAAGGAACAGCTGTAGCAGTGTGGTGATTGCTGATGTGGCTGATGATGCCTGTGCTGAGTGCTGGCTTTTTTTGTCTGGATTTCATGTAGTTGCAGATTGCAGGATTTGAACTTTTGTAACTGACATAAACGTTGCTTAGATTTTCTGAGCAATGACTTGTCACGTACTGATTTGAGTAGGTGATACTTAGAGCCAAATAATATTTGCTGCTACTATTCTGAGCTATCTTTTTTTGCCATTGTACAACATAAGGGATTTATTTCTGTTTTATTTTTAATCAAAGGGGTTGATATAAGGTGTCAACAGCAACAGATGGCTAATAGAAACTATTTCCAGTCATCTTACCAGAGCTTACTCAGCTCTTGCAAAATGCTAACCAATTGAAAGCTGTGAAAGAAGAGAGGTTGAAAGCTGTAATGCTAAATCATACGGGACAAAAACCCGTAAAAGTTTTACATTAACAGAGGTCTGGGTTTAATACCTGTATGGGATTGTTTTGAAAGTCCCTGGCGAGTTTATTCTGCAGTTACTGTGAGGTAATTCTCTCAACTGCAGCTGTGGAAAGAAAATTTATACAAGCTACTAAGTGCAGTTACAGTAGAGGGATGGTCTCCAAATTTCCCTTTCTTGTGTGGGTAAAAGAACTTGAGAAGGTCAAACCTTACAGTAGGATTTGTGACCTCCAATAAAACAAATTTGACTTTTGATACAGATGAGGCCTTGGAGGATTTTTTTTTTTTTGTCATTTTTAAGTGGAGCTATTCCTGATTTGTTTTGTTGTGTTCCACCAAATTACCTTGTGGTGATGAATGGACGGGAGCTAAAGGTTTGCTCTCTACTAAATGTCAGCTGCTTTGATAGTGTTGCTGATGTGGCTCTGGTTGGCTGGCAGTGACACCTGACTCCTTCTCCCAGGGCTGAAAACCCAGCTGCCACTGCTGGGCATTTTGCTTATCTGTTGCTGATATTCCCCTGTGTGTTTGTTGGCCAGGCTTTCCACTCAGCACCAGAAAAGGTCACTGTAAGAGCCCATGAAACATGTTTTATCCTTCATTATTGGATTGGTTCTGCATGGGTCATATATAGAAAGAGGAGGCAGAATGAATGAAAAGGTTGCCCGTGCTACCCTTCAGGTGGTACTGTGGAGGAAGAAATAAGCATTTTTATTTTTAGTATTTTCTAATAGATTTGCTTGGTCATAACTAATACTTTTATATTTTTGTTTCTCAGAGGCTTACCCCAGTTGTCTTACTTATCTGCTGGCTGTTGCTGCTGTTTTGAAGTTCAGAGAAATACAATTTCAGTCTTGGGAAAACTGAGAGGTCATTCATACAAACTGTAGTGATACAGGAGATAATAGGAGACATCTCTCTCCAGTGCAGGACTCTACTGGCTCAAAGGGAAGAGTTTTATCTCTTAATTTTTTGCAGCAGGATGGATCCACGATTAGTTCTTGATATCCTGGGTTTTTTTCCTGCTTAGCAGTGATACTGTTTTCTCAGAGGCTGTGCTTTCTTTTTACCTATGTGAACACCATATTCTTTCATGTGGCTGACAGTGAGGTGGTTGGTTTGTCTTCTTTTAATTTGTTCCTGCCTGGTAATATTTCATGTACCTTACATCCAAGCTTTGCAAAAGCCACAAGGCACCAAGGCCCCAGATGCAACTTTTAAGTAGCAGGGATTATTTTCTGTGTGTTGATGATTGAGTTTTTATAATGTCAGTCATGGCATTGTCTTAATGAAGCTGTGAGAGTTGGAATCAAAGGTCTTTTAGTTAATACCTATTAATCACAGAGAGGCTGGAGGCAAGGCACTTCAAATTTAAAAGCTCATGTCTTCTCTCAGCTTCTTCCTGTAGGGTGGCATAGGGTGATTTGGGTATCTTTGTGGTTGAACGGATTAGGGGGCGGTGGAATTAAGTAACATGGCATAGGGTGATTTGGGCATCTTTGCAGTTGAAAGGGAATAGGGTGAGGGGTCTTTTCTGGGGGGGAAGGGGCTGTGTTTGTTTGCTTGTTTTGCTTTTTAGTTTCTTTCTGGATCACTCTTCCAAGCAGGTAGTTCCTGCAGTCACAGATTGTAGCATGCAGACATTATTGAAAGCTAAGAAGAAACCCCAAATGTTGCAGAAGTGTCGCGTATCATTATTTTGGTGCTGTAGCCAAACAGGTCACCAAATAGCTCGAGACAGTGTCTCATTCTTCTTTTGTATGTTCCCAGCAGAAAGAGCTCACATCAAAGAAAAGAGATGAGTTTGAGGATATCTTGGAGGAAAGGCGGTTGTCCAGTGACTTGAGATACGCGATGAAATGTTACACCCCGGTGATCTACAAAGGACTTTCTCCTTGCAAGCCAAACGCCATCAAAAGTGCTGTTCTCCAGTCAGAGCAAGTTCAGTATGTTATCAAGCAGGTGGGTCTGGACAATGAACTCTTAAGATGAGGTGTATTGAACACAGCCAAGCTTTGTGTGGCAGCAGGGAAAAAGAGATTGTTGCTGACCTCGTTAAAATGATAATTGTAGTTTGGAAGATGTAAATAAATAACTCTCTTTTGGCCGGAAAAAAAATACTGGAGTTGCCACTAAAGCAGTCAGGTTCATGAAACAGTGTTTTGATTTTGTATGTACAACACTTTGCTGTTAATTTATCCAGTGTGCCTGACTTCTTTTTTTACCTTTCTCCTCCTACTCCACTGTTCTCACCACAGAGCAGCATTGTAAGAAACATTAGCACTCTTCTTCTTAGCAGACATTTTTGTACTTTGAGGGTGTCTTGTAGGAATTGTATAGGTTAATGATGGATTTATGAACAAGTCCTAAATGCTACTGTCACTAAAATGAGAGTTACATTTCACAGATAATTCTTTGAATTAGAAACATTGTTTAAGATGTAACCATATTTTTGTTTTAACATGAAGGGCAGCTATTACTTTATAACAAATAAAGTATTTTATGGTTAGCCTGACTGATACTTTGCACTGTGTTTAAATGCCTGAAATAAGTTTGTGTGTTAGTTAGCAGGGTAACTAATTTCAGTATCCATAAAAAATAATTTCAAGCCTGTAGAAATACATAAGATGTTTTGGTTAGTCCTGAGTGACAGGCTACTGTAAATTTTTTCTATTTGTTTCTTTTAATGGCTAGTTTTACATGTCATACATCAAAATTTGTGATAATGTGACAAAGTAAAGTATGTCACTTGACACCACAGAGTAGTTCTGTTTCCATTATGGGTTGCTAAGTAGTATGAAAGCCAAAAAAATCTTTCTACTCTAGATACACTAAAAAATTTATTGAAAGAAAATACTTGACAGAGGATTTGACAGAAAGATATTTGGGTGATGTTTTCTTCTGAAGTGCTTTTTTGATAGAAGATTATTTTGATGGATATTTTCTGGGCTGGCATCAAGTGGTTGAAGGGAGTTAGCAGACCTGCCAGTGCAGCCTGGTTACCAGCTTTGCACTAGATATTACTGGAAGTTTCTAACTGAGAGTGTCCTGGGCAACGTGCCCAGCAGTCTGTGATTAGGGTCCCTTCCTGCCTGGGCAGGGTTTACACAGCTTCACACAGGCATACTAGAATTTGTTCTTGTGCCAAATTGTTGAGGTTACTAAAGTTCAGTGTGGGAAGTTAAGGTCATTTGTTTGTTTTAGCTTGCTTTATGTGACTGATCTGGTTTTTTGATTTCTGATTTTGGGAAGTTCTTAGTTCCATGCTGGATTTGCCCTTAAATCACACAACTGAACTGTATGGTAAGCCTTTTGCTGGTGAATGAGAAAACAGAATCTCTTCCTGCTGAATAACAAGAAGAATTTTTTGGCTTCCTAAGCAAGACTGATTTTCTCAGGGTTAAGTGGAAGCAGTTTTTGGCTTCTTTAAGCGGCTAAAATAATCAGTTTAAACTACATGTGGAAATATTTAGGATAATTGGTAATGCATTTAAGAAAACACAATTGACCTAGCAGATATGATAGTAAGGTATAGGGAGGTAAGATTGGAGGAGAGGGATTTTCTCATATATCACAAAATGGAAATAATAGGTAAGCAGCACTGGCTTCCAAATGGAGATGTGCTTTTTTAGATGCTTTTTCTTCTGCCATTCCTTTCCTTTCTTCCTCTGTGTTGAGTAAAAGTCATGTTCCTTATTCCATAACAGTAAAAGGCTTAACTTTTCAATTACATATTTGTAGATTCAAATACCAAATTGGAGGGATGGCCATTATTTAAGTCTGTTTCTAGGAACTTCAAAAGGGAATGTACATGGCAACAGAAGAAAGATCATTGATATTCACAGTTGGTAGAGACAGTGCTTTGTGTGCTATTCAGTTCTCCACTGCCAAAGGAATACATTGCCAAGAAATAGAAGTGTGATAGGGCTGAGGTTCTTCATAAACTCTAACCCAAATGCACTTAAAATATTTACATTTTGACTGTCTCTACAAACATAGGCTTCATTTTACTATTGAAAGAAAAATGCACAGAGCCTTCTTCACACTGATAATATAGGAAATATTCTTTAAACTTAAATCTCCTCAGAATATACTACAAGTTAAAACATTCGTATGGTGTGTTTGGGGAGAGGATTGTTGTACACCCTCCCCCCTGCCATTGACATCTAAGCTTATTTTGGTTTTTGAGCAGCTTTAACTTGGCTTTGTCATGTTGGCTGGCACCAGACAGATTCTGTATGATTAGATCCATGCCTATCACATAAACTCTTGTGGACTCTTGCAGTAGTTCTCCCATAGTAGCTGTGGCACATTAGAATGGTGTGCATGGGCAAGGAGGAGGGAACAACTTGTAACTGCTGTTTTATTTCTCCTTAGTTAGCAAAAGAAATGGGAGAATCACCTGATATTATTCAAGAAGAAGCCACGGAAATCCTGGATGAGATGGGCCACCGTATGCAACTAGGAGCTGTCAGATTTTTTGCCTTCACTCTGAGCAAAATATTTAAACAGCTTTTCCAGAGAGTTTGTGTGAATGAAGAAGGAATGCAGAGAGTGAGTACTGGTGGGAGGAAAAAGTTAAAATATTTTCAGACCAGTCACTTGAACAAGAGCTCTAATTATCAAATAACAAACGTGAAAAATACCTGCTGGAAAAAAAAAAAAGACTGCACTCATTTTTATTTATTAGTGCATTTCTTAGTAAATGTGGGAGGAAAGACAGTAAGTATATGTAAGTATTTTAGAGGCAAACAGCTATCATGATATTTTTGTGTATTTTCCAAATGCTTCCTATGGTAAGGAATGCCATGTGCCTGTGATTCTGTTAGGTCAGCCACTGAGAGAGTGTTTTTTATCTGATATTATAAAATAATAATGCATTGAGCTGAATTGGGGGTCACAATACAATATTACGTGTCTGAGTGGACTGGCTGTTCTGCAAAACCCTCATACAACTAAGAGTGGGGAAACACTGTGCACTTCTGAGGCAGGAGATGCTTTAGATTTTCCTCAGTTTCTGGGAACTCTTGTCCCCCGATTTAATTTCAGGATGTTGCTGTTCCGGAGGGTGCAGTGCATTCCCTGGCAGTCAGCAGTGTCAGTCCTGACAGCCCTTATTTGGTTTCCCATCCTCATCAAAAGGGATTGGAATTAGACTATCCCATGACAGAGTGCCCCTAGTTCTTGAGTCCTGTGAGTCTTGTGAGGCTCAGGTTGCTACTCTGGAAGCAACTGCTCCAAATTTCCTATGGGTTCTTTGCTGAAGGAAGTATCGATTGTGTGGACAGAGAAACAACCCTCAAGCAAATGGGGTTTTGTTTGCCCCAAGCCCTGTGCAGGTCTATATTTGCAAATTTCAACAGGCAGTAAATATTGGGACAATATTGTTTGCACTGTTCTTTTTCAGTTGCAGCACGCCATTCAGGAGCATCCCGTGGTGCTGCTGCCCAGCCACCGAAGCTACGTGGACTTTTTGATGCTGTCTTATTTGCTATACACGTATGACTTGGCCTTGCCTGTCATTGCTGCAGGAATAGGCAAGTATGTTTTTAACAATGTTTTCAGGATTCAGAGAATTGGTAGCATTCTCTGGTAGTGGCAACTATAAGTAGTTGTGTTTAACTTCTGCTTCAAGTATAATCTTGTTAAATCCTCCCTGGGTGAGGTGCTTACAATGTCTGAAAGCTTCTTATTGGTGCTGAGTCCTGTTAAAGGTAAATTTTTTTCATAGCAAGTTTGCCCAGAAGTACCCCATCTGTAGACCTGAGGCTGGGGCAAAGATAAGGGTTGTGAAGAATACCTCTATTTGCTTTCATAGCCTGGTAACAGGCAAAAACTTGCCCAGGTGCTGCTGTGGATGCAGAACTTTTTGTGATACTTCCTACAGTTTAAAGTTCAGTCACAGCAGCCAGATACGAAGTACCCAACACCTCGTGCTTGTTTCTGATGTGACTGATTCCTTTGAAGTATTGACAGAACTTTGTGACATGCTGAGAACAGAGCTGGCAGGAAGGTGATATGTCATATCAGAGGTCGGGATTTTGGGCGTACTTAGTTGTAAAGCAGATGAAGGCAGTATATTTGTGGGAAACAGTTCTTGAGGGCTTGAACAGTAAATGTCTTCCGAGTTAATGTGCTTTTTGATAATTGGGATGCTGTCAGCACTTAACTTAGAAACCTGATCTTGGAAGTCGCGGGTATCAAACAGCTCTTCTAAGCAGGCAGAAAACCACCTTAGGTCTGGTGCAGCACTGTAACATGCACAGGTAAGCCAGCAGAGATCTTGGAACCTACTGCTTTACTGTAGTCTGCTTTTCCAATCAAGAAGTGAGGAAGACTCATAGAAGCTGTGAGACTGTGCTTGCTATGGAAGATGAGATTTCCCTGGTCTTTGAGTTTGCTGGATCTGGGTGATGCAGGTTAGATTCACAAGTCGATGTTTCGCTGCTGCTTTGGTGAAGATGTTGCAGTTTGCCTGTTGTGTATTGTTCAGAATCTGCTCACTTGTTGTTTTAGGTATTGGTGTAATCCTTTGCTGAGTTGGATTAGAATATTTTTGAGTTTTGGACCTCAAAATAGTATCTTAAGATACTATTAGTTTAGCTTACAAGGATTTTTTTAATGATTAACATTTTTTTGAATGCTTTGGGTGCTTTAGGGTCAAAGTGCTCCTAAAGAATTAGGGGCTTGTAGCTTGATGCTGCCTGCACATGTGTATTATTTTAATTTCCTCTGGGGAAAAAACAGTAAAACAGTTCTCTATGGTTGTAGTTATATTTCATAACTGCGTATCATGTTAGAGGTTCACAAGATGTGGTTTACTAACTCACTCTCAAAGCAGCAGTTGTGCTGAGTGGAGAGACTCTCCTGATATAGGTGGTGAGTGCCTTTGCTTTCTTAGTTATCTCTTGGCTTCAAGCATACAGATAGATCTGTGGGGATTAGCTGTGGGAAGGTAAACAGTTGCCAGTAACTCTGTAGTACATCCTCATACAGTACAACAGTAGGAATCTAGCTGGTGCTGGGATGAAGTTTCTGACACCTGTGACATCTTCAGGGCAGTCATTGGCAGTGTTGCAACTACAAATGTGAATTTACTTGACTGAGTGAATATCTGTTCTCCAGTGTTTCATGGGTTGAGGTGGTAAGGAGGTTGGAGTGGAGATTGCCAGCTGATGTGTGGACTTGTTTTAAATGCTTCCATAAGAACTTTGTTAACATTAAGTGTTTTTTTCCTGCTTTTGACAAGTTACGCATTGACTATCATTGCTTAAAACTGGAAAACTATAAAATAATTTTAGCTGATTTGGTGTACATCCCCGAAAATGATGAGTCAGGATCATAGATGTTCTAATATAGTTTAATTGGCTGCCTGATTTCTGTGTCTTCTGGGATATGTTTAGTAGGAACTGCTTTTTTCCAAAGATGAGTTAGACAATGTACTTCAGAAACTTGGTTTTATTGTGGCTGAACTCTGTTCATCTAAGTTATGAAAATAAATTGCTCTAAGTGAATACTTTCCAGCTTAAAAAATTGGAAAGCATATTATAATATGCCATTCTTGTCTAAGTAAGTCTTGCTAGACAATTTGAAAGCAAATAAATGTGTTTTGCAACAATGGAGTCCTTGAAAGAGATCTGTATTCTGGTAGTCAGCGTGCTAGAAATTTTGTGGTTGATTCTGCTGGCTGATATTAATCAGTAAATTGTGTGTGTGTGGTTTTGTTTTTTCTTTGATTGTTTTTCAGATTTCCTAGGAATGAAAATAGTTGGTGAGCTGCTGCGAAGGGCAGGTGCCTTTTTCATGCGACGTTCTTTCGGTGGGAACAGACTCTACTGGGCAGTGTTTGCTGAATATGTAAAAACGATGTTAAGGGTAAATAATTGCCTGATGTCTCAAAATGTATACTTAAGAAATACTCCGTTGGAACAGTTCTTGTGAGTTATGCAGGATGTCATGGCTGTGTGATTGAAAGTCTTCGTGGTGATCTGATTAAGTTCTTTTTACCTCAGATTTGCTGAAGGTGAAGACCATGTGTGCACTCTGTTATTATTACACAGTTCTGTAAGTGATAAACAAGTTACTGCTCATCAGTTGCTTTGAATTGTGTGCCCATATCTCATGACAGACACAATATTTTCGTTAGTTAAACTATATAGAGTGGCAAATACACTGGGTGAATGTAGGCTTACAGGTGACTGAAGTTAGATGTGTATGTCTTTCATTTAAAAAGCAACTTGCTTAGATTTGAAGTACTTAAAACTGTTTGTGGGCAATAAAAAATAAATGGTTTTTTCTGACTTGCTTTTTGTTTGTTTGTTTGTTTTACTTTTGAAGAATGGCTATGCCCCAATTGAATTTTTCCTTGAAGGGACTAGAAGCCGCACTGCCAAGACTCTGACTCCAAAATTTGGTATGTTTATTTAAGATTTGGATCTTTTAATGTTATTAGAGTTTTCATTACTGGTTATGTGCTTTGTAAGTTCTTTGGATAGAAAGGGATGTTAAAGTAGAGGGAAACTGGGGAGGTGTGTCAGGGTATGGAAAACACCATGGCTGGGTTCCAAGGCCATACAAAGAACGGCAATACGTTTCACTTGCACTCGAGTGCTTTTGCTCCCTTTGCCCCATGGTGCAGCAAATGCAGTAACTCTTCACCCTTTTCTTCCTAGACATTAGGCATCCCCTGGCCAGCAGAGAAATATTGTAGTTTTATCTCTAAAAGTAATGGGGAATCTTTAGAAAGAAGATGCTATATGAACACAGAGCAGTGCTGCTGAAAAGAGAACAAATAGCTGTCCAAGAGTGTTGCGTCCATTTACCCTCTATTTTAAGGCTTGGGCAATGTCTTCTGCTTCTGCTCTCTTGAAGAGAGAACAGGCACTGTGCACACCTATTAGCAGTTTCTAAAATGCAAAGATATCCTTTTCAAAGTTAAATTGCAGTTGCTTTTCTCTCTTTGAAAGAAACAGGTAATTCATGTTCTTTCTTTCCCAATTGGCAGGTCTTCTCAGCATTGTGATGGAACCCTTTTTCAAACGTGAAGTCTTTGACACGTACCTTGTTCCCATCAGCATCAGCTATGAGAGGATATTAGAAGAATCTCTCTATGCATATGAGCTCCTGGGAGTCCCAAAGCCCAAAGAATCTACATCTGTATGTAAATTCCTTGAGAGCATAAGTGGATGTATACACACCCTGTAGCACCAGAATTTAAGTTTCCCTCTTCCCATCTCAATAGGGGTTGTTAAAGGCCAGGAGAATCCTCAGTGACAATTTTGGTACCATACATATCTACGTTGGCCAGCCAGTATCCCTCAGAACCTTGGCATCTGGGAGGATCAATCGGTGCCCGTACAATTTGGTTCCCAGGTACTGCATCTTTCCATGCACAGGAAAAATATTTGTTTAATCTACATCTATGTGAACTAACTGAGACGTTTTCTTGTACTTTGTTTTCATCTTCTGTCACCTCCCTCCATCTGACTGTTCAGACTGCTGAGCCTGTTTGGTCTGAGCAGAGGCTTATTGTGCTTTTGACTGGGTGTTTCTGAAATGAATTGTTACTTGTGGCTTTGCCTGTTTTGAGAAGAGGACACTTCAAAATTTAATGGTGATGCATAAACCAGGCAAAGCTCTGTTTTCTGAGAATGAGATGCTTTTACCACTTAAAATTTTCACCTTTCTCTCACTTCTTGCATTATTCCTGCAAGCTGTTGCGTGATCATGTGTCAGGGAGCTGTAGCTGTGACTGGATTGTGTTGCTTTTGCAATTCATTGTGTAAAATATAATGCTTTTGAATTTTGTTTGAAGATAGCAAATGTACAGCATCAGTGCAGAGGCCTGTGCTTCAGGTACTGCTGTCATGCAGCTACTGATGCTTTGCTCTATACTTGTACATGGCACATAGAATCACCCTGCAGGTGTTAGCTGCTGTAAAGCTACACATCTGGGAATAGTACAGAAGAAATGAAGAGGGGTGTTATTTATATTCAGATTTTTAGGCTCTTTACCTTAAACTGTGTTGTTTTTTTCAGACATCTTCCCCAAAAGCCATCTGAGGATATCCAAGAATTTGTCAGTGACGTAGCTTATAAAATGGAGCTCCTGCAAATAGAAAACATGGTTTTGAGCCCGTGGGTGCTAGTTGCTGCTGTCCTGCTCCAGAATTTGCCAGCCATGGAATTTGAACTCCTAATAGAAAAGACTCTGTGGCTTAAAGACTTAACACAGACTTTTGGAGGATTCATTGATTGGCCTGGTATGCAGAGAAAGTGTCATTTCTGTTCCTCTTGTTCCTTATGAGAGATAAATTATATTTCTGTGGAAGCAATGTACGGTAACAGCTTTACAGAATTCTTAGAGTTATAAATGGATTTTAGGATATGCTAAAAGTCATGCTGAAACCTGACAGGTTTTGACTTAGCCTGTTGAAGATAATACTTTGAAAAACAGTTAGGTGGAAACAGATCAGATATTTTACTGTTGTATCATGAAGTGTGGCATGAGAGGGAAATTATAAGGTACCATAGAGTACTGAGGTTTGAGTAGTGTCTGTCTTTCTGAACTCTGTGTAAGTCACAGGCAGTTGCCTGATCTGCACCAGTTAACTCTGTGTAATGCTACTGACTTGGTACTGACTACAGAGTGTAAGTTGTTACTGGTGCAAAGAACTAGCAGGGACAAATGAGTGGAGGTTGTCTGTTAATTTTTAAATTTGACTATCTCCAGAAACAATGATGACTTTTGAAGGGAAGGCTTCTTTGGTGGTTCTATTAATATACACACATCCCCTTTCATATATATATATATATATATATGAAATGTATATATATTGTGCTTTCAGACTTTCTGTTAGAAACTTCTCTCTGTGAGCCAGAGTGACACAGGCAATTTTAGAGCCTCAGGATGTAAGTGGTATAGCTAGCAAAGAACAGTATTGCGTATTGCCAGTACACTTACCTTTCTGCTGTAGGTAGACTTAAACCAAGGATCATAGCTTTTGTAGTCCTGTGTATAATTAAGGATCCCTCTCACTACTACAGTAAAGAAATAGGAGCCGGCTACTGGTGTAAAAGAACTCTGTCACCTCTGGAAAAAAAAACACTTCTTTCAAGGATTGGTACGACAGGGAATGCAGGCAAGGTCTACTTCTGCCAGACTGGTAAAAGCAAGGATTTCATGGCAATACTTAAACAACATATAGAATTTTACTACACAGTCAAGTGCAAAGCTTACCGCATCCAGATTTGCTTATTTATTTTCTTTTCTTAGCACCAGTGAGTAAGCATTTGCTTTAGTAGAGTTGTGATGTAGTCAGGGAATAGCAAATAGTCATGGTAATGAAAGGGAGGAATGACAACAGCTAAGTGGATTTTGTTGGAGTATGCTGGCTGTGCTCGAGGCATCAGATACGTAGAAAAACTAAGTTTGTTGTTTTGGTTTGGATTGTCAATTTGAAAGAAGAAATACATTTTAAAGGCCAATTTGCTGATACCAGCAACTACACGTACCCTCTCCATTCTTTGGTCTCCAAGCATCTGGTTATTTCTGTCTTTGTCATGTTACAGGCAGAACATTTGCAAAATGTTATATTCGAAACAAGAACTGTAAAATTACTTGCACAGACTTCTGCTTCCTATTGCATTGAGAAACTTAGGAGCTTTAGCAACACTGGCACAAAGTAGGTTGAAGGAGTAAAATAGGATGCAAGGAGACTCTACATGAAATCTGTACTAAAGGAGAGGAATGTGATGGGTTTTTTCTGTCAGAGGCTATGTTGATTTGATATGCTTGTGGTGCTGTGAACATGTAAAGTGTATTTTAGCATCCAGTATGAAATTTTTATTGCTTGCTTGTGGAATTGATTCCAATTTGATGCAGGGAATGTTTCGTTGGGTAGATATGTTAAGAATTTTTGTAAATTTAATTTGGGATGAGGCCTTGCTTGTGTATGAGAGTTGATTAAAAAGTTTATAAAAAGACCTGTACCTCAGATTCAAAACTTGTCGTGTCAGAAATGCTTAAGCAGAAGTACAGTCTCCATTTCCTTACTAAGGAATGTATCCATCAAACAGATCTATCCTTTTTATATTTGGAGGCTGAGAATACTTGTTCCTGAGACAAAGGAACAATTACAATTTGTAACTGTCAGTAAGTGGAAGAATTCAAAGTGATTTAATTACAGAAATGTCTGAAATTTGTTCTCTCCATGTCATACTATGCCTCGTTTGCCAATTCCTGGCATGGTTTATATTGGAACATCTCTCTGACTGAACGTTCGGTGTAGTGTCTGAAATACTGGTGCGTTTTAGGCTCTTTCAATAGAATTATGCTCCCTTTTGCAACTTCCCGAGTGTTGCGTTTTCCTCCTAGATAACCTGAGTGCCAAAAAAGCGGTCCTGTCTGGCCTCACCCTGCATTCCAACATCGCCGGCCTTGTCGAGGGCCGCGTGGTGCTGAAGGACAAGGGAGTGGAAGAGGGAGCCGCAGGGGAGATGGTCTTCAGGCGCGCGCTGGCCGTGCTCCTGTGCGCCACGTACAGGAACCAGCTGCTCAACGTCTTCGTGCGCCCGGCCCTGGTGGCCGTCGCCTTGCACGTGGCACCCGGCTTCAGAAAAGGTGCGCTGGGGCTCTGGGAAGTGCTGGCTTTGCTCCTCGTGCCCTCAGCTGGGGGAGGAGCACGGGGCTCCTGTCTCTGCTAGCGGCGGCTGTCCGAGACTGGGGATAAGGTGGATGCGTTGGGAGGGCATGGGGGTATTTTGCTTGCCTTTTTTTTTGTCTGTTTACCCTTTGACCCTTTTGTAGGATTTGATTGTGGCATTTAATGCGTGTTCTGAGAAGCTACAAGCCCCCACTCTCCTTTTCTTAACAGAGTAATCAAGTGCTTTGAGTACTTGCTTTTCTGTTGTGGTTTCTGCCAGTGTATATATGCTTTAAATGTCAAGTCCATATTATATTTGAAGTAGGTATGCTCTTAAGTAAGGACTAAATGTCTGTTCACCTGTATTTACAAATTCTTTTTCAGAGGAAGTCTATAGCTGGTTCAGCTTCTTGAGAGATGTTTTTTCTAATGAGTTCATCTTCTTTCCTGGCATTTCATTGAAGGTAAAAACACCCTTTACACAAAAATACTGATAGTAATGCAACCAACTAAAACTGCACCTGATTCCAGGGCTCTGCCAAACAAGTGCTTTGTGAAAAACACCTACAGGGATATCAGCTTGATCTGTAACTGGGAGGGAGAACTTAAAAGGGGGTCATTATATTGGTTGCAAAATATTGTCTGAATCCACAAGGTTGCTGATGCAATTTTTTCCCCATTCCAGTAAAAAACTGAAAGTCATGAAATTGCCCAATTGTGAATTATTAAAATGAACTGTAGCACAAGTTGGGATTTTTTGCATAAAGCTACCAGTCTTCCAGCACAGATCTGAAAATATGTGTTAAAACAGGCTTTTCAATAAAGTGTAGATGCTGTCAGGGGTGCAACCTTTGATGGTTTTTGAAGTGAGAGCTTTCCTAATGGCATAATAGTCTCCCTCTTAGAGTCCTACAGAAGCTTTACTTGCATCCTTTCTTGAAAAGTTTCCCCTCATTTTACCTCCTGCCCCATGCAGCCATCAGTCAAAGCCAGTATTGCTCCTGCACATTGCCTTATTCCAGGACTCAGTATGCCTGTGTGCACCCCTAGCACAGCTGGATACAGGCAAGTTGGGAAAACTGCAGGCAGCCCTTGGGTCTCTGCAGGACTTGCTCTGTCAGTTTGTACACAAACCTGCTGTGTCAGAGCTGGCTCTGGTCCAGTCTGCTTGAAATGCAGGTAAAAACTAGTTTATCAGTAAAAAAAACCGGTTCAGCCTCACACCCAATATAAATTGGTATGTGTAGTTTTTATTTGGATTTTAAACTGATTACATGTGATTTTTATCAATGCTAAGGACAAGTATATGATGGTGATAGTTGTGATCTTTCCTACATTAAAAAACAGATAAATATAATTTTCACAAGAATGTTCAAGACTTGCAAATGTATTAAAATCTCATCAATTTTTATATAGCTGGGAATTGGGCGTTTTTTAAAGGCTGATTGTCACTGTTAAGTTTTATTTGTTAGCAATTGTTGCCTCTTGTAGCTTTTTTGAAGTAGCAGAAAGTAGCAGGGAGCAGGAAGGTGGCTGGCTATGGCTAACTTTGCTGGAGTCAGATGAAAGAGTTGCTGTGATGCTAAGGGATCTTTTATCCAGCACCCCTTTATTTATTCATGTGTCTGTCATGTCCTTGTCCCATCCCTTTGTCCCCCTTTTGCCCATATTGGTGGTAAAATGCTTTTGTCCTTGACATTTCCATACTTTGTAACTTTCTGGCCATTTTGTTTTCTGTTTGATAGAGGGCAGGTCAGTGGTCTGTATTATCATTTATTGCAAACAGCGGACGTGAGATAAAGGTAAACCTTTAGTTGAAAAATAGATAAATAAATAAAAAACACCCACAGGAAAAAACCCTAAACTGGGCAACCTGACCCTGTTTTGACAAAATCCTGAAAGAGCTCAGTCTGGCCATTGCTATAGCAGCCATGGCAGCTTTCTTTGTGCCAAGGAACTTTCTTTGTGTTTAAGAACATGTTCCCACTGCCTTTTTATGAGGGTATTTTTGGGAGACAGGAAAATTTTGGTTCAAGTCTCTTGAGAACTGAGTTCAGAAATTAAAGTGGCACCCTATTGTGGTTTCTGTTGCTGATTTTGTGGGAAATGGTAGCTGCAGTTCTGTAAACGTTAGAATTTCGGTTATGTTATTCTCGCCCAGGATTTTGAGGAAGGATGTTTTCTACTCACAAAGTGTGATGCCATTCAAATGAGTCAACAGGAGATTTACCCTACTGACAAAGGAAGTGGTACAGTGTCTTTCTTGTCAGCTATGTTCAGACCTTTTGTGGAAGGTTATCAGGTATGTTGTCCTTCAGAAAATGATCTCTTTTTTTTTCCTGTGTTTTATTGATAGAGTAAGAGAGTTGTGATATTTTTGTGTAAATAGGCTGAAAAATGCAAAAGTTAAGAAAGAGCAGTAATAAATCTTCAAAACCACCCTCCCCCAAGGATCCTGATTTTAGCTTTTGACTCAGACTTGTCCAGTTTATTAAAGCAGTAACTACTGTGTAACGTGATGGCTCATTGTGGATTTATAAGACTCATAGGGAGTGTGCTGCTACCAGATTCATTGTTCTTTTTTATGAGGAGCTCTTGCTTAATTCATTTTATGTGGGATGTCCTGCAAGGTGTGGAAACGGGTTTGCATCCCCTATCTGACAGCTTTTAGGGAAGTCATTAATTCCATCCATAGCTCTTTAAATTCTTCTGGTTTTGCCAAGGTTTTAATACGATTAAACGTTCACATTCCTGTAGTAAGCAATGCAGACAAACCCAGAAAGCTGAAATCTCAGGTAAGTCTATGTAAGATTGATGAGGCTGTGGATGTTTAACACAGTGGAATCTAGTTAGTGATCTGATGTTTGAGGTAGGTGGAACTGTACTGTTGTGCCCATTTTTTCTCAGCTTCAGAACAGGTACTGCAATTAAACTGTTTTTAGTTGTAAGAACAAGAATATAAAATTTATGTCTAAGGTAGCTATTATAGAAATACTGAGTCTTACTTTAACATTGGGATTCTCTTACCTATAAAACTTGCAGATGCCCTATGCAATGGTACCTTTTGAGTTCCTCTCCCATGCTTTTTGAAGTGGAATAGTATTATGTCTGTTTATAATTCGTTACAAGCTGACAATCTAAAAGAAAGGAATGCTCATTTTCTTGAAAATGTTAGTTAATTTTCAGATACCTCTCAAAGGAAATGAAAGAAGCATTTAATGACAAGCAGTTTATACCCGGAGTCCGCAACTTTGTTTTTCAACTTCTCGAGAAGGGTGTGTACAGCTGTTAAGCAATATGATTTTACAAGAGTAGCCTGTTAATTGAAAGTTACAAAAATTTTAGTTGTGTTTCTACCTTCTCCATAGGGAGTACACAATGTTATGAAGCGCTGTCTTCTGACATGCAAAAAAATGCCTTATCAGC
The DNA here is from genome assembly GCA_013400175.1 of Phainopepla nitens. Lineage (NCBI taxonomy): Eukaryota > Metazoa > Chordata > Aves > Passeriformes > Bombycillidae > Phainopepla > Phainopepla nitens. The sequence continues at coordinate 766,658 of VXBQ01006348.1, read as the reverse complement.
TCTTGTGCAACTGGGTGCAGTGAAGAAGAAGAAAACGTAAGTAATGTTAGATTTCTGGTATCTTAGTGGCAATTCTTAATGTCTGAGCTCCTTGTAGAACAGCAGAACCCCAACTGCCTGAGCACCAGAGCTTGACTGGATTTACTGGAGTCATGGAGTAGACCCAATAATTCCTTTCTGTACATGATGTGGAAGTGAAATGGCATGTCCTCATAGTGGAAAGACTCCTGTGGGCCCTAACAACAAAATTGATTAATTCACTAGTAGGCTGCTTCTGATTACCTTTTGAGTTTTCAGCTTTCCCCCCAAGGCTCTGATAAGAAAAGAACAGCACTGCTTATTTGTAACACTGTGTGCTACAGTAAGCCTTGTCAGGCAATGTAAGCAATAATCAGGAATACTGCTAGTTTTGGGGGACTTCAGCACTGAACTCATCTCAAAGCAATTTCACTGAAAGCATAATCATTCAAGTCTTTTTACACAGTTCATGGTTTATAGGCCTATGATTAAAACCCACCTGATGCTGTATTATGCATTATTCTGTTGTCAAATGAATTTGTACTGTGGTGCTTCTTACTATGTTTCAAAGTGTGATCATGGAAGTCCCCAATACAAGAAGTCCCTGCAGTGTCTGGAGGGTTTCACAGAACATAGTTAGCAGCTGATAACCTGAGTTATTTCCTTGTGTCTCTGTTTGTGAAATGAATAGGTTAAGATAGATGTCTATAGCTAAATTCTCCCTTCAAGTAAAAGGAATAAATTGAGTGCAACAGAATTTGGGGACTGTGAACAAGAGAAAAGATGAAGAAACCATGACTGTTCTTGAGTAGAAGTCTGACATGTCCTTAAATTTGATATGTAGACTGGTAGGATGAAAAATATTATATAATTTTGAAAATGTTTTAATTCAGATTATTTGTGTAGAAATGACTGAAATAAGAAATATTTGTTGAATAAACTTTTTTTTTTCTGTAATTGTAGGCCCAATGGATTCACTTACAATGTAAATCAAGAGGCTGTTGGTAAAATCCTGGACATGTTTGGTAAGTGTTCTCCAATTAATTTGAAGAGAGCTTCTCAAGTTATAAATTACTTCGGACAATGCACATTCGTTAGATGTAGTGCTTTTTTCCTAGTAGTTCCATAGACTTAACTGCATAAAAATCTTAGTAATATTTTTTACAGTGCTTTTTCTGGTGTCATTAGCTGCAGCTTTGAATCTCCCTTCTTTATTCCACATACTGTGCAACCCAGTGGCCGAGGGCAGTAAAGTGGAAGTAGTTTATTGGCGTGGTGCTTACAGCATGTTGATCAGAAGTATTTAGTGTGGGTTTTTTGTTAGATGCTCGGATACCTGTACAGAAACCTGTGGCTGCACGACTCTGAATGGTCGCTGATGCTGTGAGTGGATGTAAGGTCCTGCTGAGAACATGGACCAGTGCCCTGCTGGAGCAGGGATAGGAACAGACGTTCCCTTCTTGCCCAGCCAGCCTGCAAGCGTGGGAGGCGCAGAAGTGTTTCTTCAGCTGCACAGCTCTCCATTACCACTTAGGAATTGCTGCTGAGGGGCTTAGAGGTCTATGTACATCCTCACTGTGTTTTGTTTTTTTTTTAAAACAAATTAAACATTGTCTTTTTTTTTAAATAAATATTTAAAGAGATGTGCACAGCAATGGCTACCTAAATACATTTTTCTAGGCTTATAACAAGGAATGTGATTGGTTTCAGATATTTCATGGATGTGAAAATGTAACAGGTAATTAAAAGATTTGCTATTAAAATTAATATTTAGAAAAAAAACTTTGCTGGCTGGCTAAATGAAAGGCCCTCATGAATGAAGAGCACAAATCAAACCTTGGGCAATAACCAGAACTGATACATGTGTTGGGTTTTGTGTTTTGGTATTTTGTGTCTGGGTTGGTTTTGGTTTTGTTGGTTTTTTTTGTTTTGTTTTGTTTTTGTTTTGTTTTTAAGGCAGCTTGGCATTATTTTAATTACTTAATGAATGTTATATTTAAACATTGAATTAAAGCACCGTCGATAACGTGTCTGTCGTCTCTTCCCCTGTCTCACGGCTGACTGCGCTGTCCGCTGAGGCGGCGGAGCCCTGCCGTGCTCTTCCAGGGTTTGTATTTTTCCCGAGTCCTCTCCGAGCTGCCGCGGGCCGGGGCGGGGCTGAGCCCGGCGCGGGGCTGAGGGCGGGGCG
>VXBQ01006348.1:749002-764114 GCA_013400175.1 Phainopepla nitens | reverse complement strand
CCTCGGGCCGCGCTGCTGCGGGCGCTGCCGCCGCGCCGCCTACTGCGGGCCCGAGCACCAGGCGCTGGACTGGCGGCGCGGGCACCGCCGCTCCTGCGGGCAGCACAACGCCGGAGGTGGGTCCGCGGCCATCGGGGACCTCTGGAGCGCGTGCCTGCCTGTGCTTTATACTGCACCGAGCTGCCGAGCTGCAGCTTTTGAGTTCTTAAATGCTGCTGCTAGCGCTCTTTGGTCTGCCTTCCACACCACTTGGATTTACGGAGGTCCGAAGCAGCAGGACGCCTGTTGCAGTTTTCTAACTGTTCTTAACGAACGGTGTTTCTTATATTCCGGTCAGGTCTAGCAGCGATTTAAATCGTTCTTGCTCGTGCAGTGTTCCTGCTGTGTAGTTTGCTGTGTAGCTTTTTGGGAAGAAGGACGTGAAATACGAGATGGCCTTGTGAAGTGGTACCTGTCTTCTGTTTTCTAGATGACTCGGCAGATGCAATTCCAGAGCATAACGAATTCCTTTTTCCAGAATATGAAATTTTGATAGAACCTGAGGAACCAGAATTTCCTGCTGACAGCACTGATGATGAAAAAGGAGCTGAAGATACAACAAAGGATGCAAAAGAACAAGAGGAACTTGGAGCTGCGGGTGTTGCAGGTCAGAAATAAAATGCTGCCTGTAATTCTTGCCAGTGATGCCTGTTATCACATCTTCAAAATATCAAATACTGATTTTTAAGCGTTCCTTGTAAACTACTGGTGAAAAAAAGGCTAAGTGTGCAGTCATTTGCAATGCTAGTTTGTTGTAGACATCCCATAATATAAGGTGCTTTTAGGGGAGAGACTTACTAAGCTCTGACCCCAGGAGCTGTTGAAGCAGCTGTTGCTGCAGATAGCTCAGAGTTACACTGTGTCCCTGTGTGCTTCCAACAGGTAAGGAACAACTCAAGTGAGAAGGACAGGACTGAGCACCTGCTGCTGGATGCTGTTGGAACTAGGAGATTGTTAGATTGTCTTGGCTTGACTTAGTTAATTTTGTCTTAATGTATGGAAAATAAAATTTCCTTCTCTGTGCTAGCTGAAAACTGTTTTGAGGATATTTTAAATGACTTTGAATTAAGCAGTTGAAGTTCAGGCTCCTTCCTCCCTGCTCCCCCTAAATTCACTGTGGGTTTGCTGTGACCACACTGGCTTTGAACACAGCCAGGGTGGAGAGTTTGTGGTGGTGCCAGGGAAGCATGCTGGGTTCCTGGTGGTCCCTTGCTGTGGTCCAGAGCTGTCTCAAGAGTGTTTTGTGCCCCCATTTGTGGTTGTTGGAGTGTAACAGATACACTCTCAGTGCTGAAAACTGAACTCTGGCACATGCACAGCACGTGGTGCCTTTTTCAAATGTTGTATCCTGAAGGTTCTGTACTCTCAGTGATATCTGCTGGGAGCCATAAACTTTGGTAGATTAACTCCTTCCCTTTCCAGTATTCAGTAGTGACATCTGTGTTTCAAATGCAACTAAAACTAGTAAATGGACTTGTGTGTGACCTAATCTTAACATGCCATGAATAGAAAAAAAAATCTTAGATTTATGCCAGGAATGACTTATGAAGCAAAATGAATTACACATGCTAATGTGGTTTTTAATTTTTAGTGTCTTGTATCAGCCTGTAACTTTTATTGTTCTTTTTTCTTGCTTAGATGAAGCATTTCAGTCCTTAGATGAAGAGACATTGGAAGCAATGGCAAAACATGAGACTGAAGAAGAAAAGATCTTCCGAATGTTTAAAGAACAAATAGCTGCTGAACCAGAGCAGGTCAGAAGATGGGGCAGCCTTTGACTGTAGCAGTTCTGACACAGCATCCTCCTGCACCTGCAACGTTTCACTGCCTTTTGTACCTAGTTGGAAGTGGGGCTGCCTCCTCATCCTCCACACATCTAACCCACCCACTCTCATCTTCCTCATGTGCTGAACTTAACTCGTGCCAAAGTAAGAGTTTAGCACCTGCTCATCCATCTTAAACAGCTGCTGCTCAGGATGAGATGGCACGAGGGTGCTGAATCCCCCACAGTGTGGAAGGAGCCACCATCCTGCAACGTGGTTCTAAGCAAAGGACATGGGGAACCACTGCACTATTCCCCAGACTCTGGCCCTGTTGGCCTTCCTTCTCAGCAGAACAAAAACTGCAGAGAAGAGTCACTCTGTCACTGTCACCAGCTGCATTGGGGGCTGGCTTGGATTATTTTAAGGTTGAAGGAATTAGTGATGGCTTTAAAATTTCCACTATTTAAAACATTAATCTCCCCCCTGTGCTATTTCTTATTACTGCAAAAGGCTAAAAAGCTACATTGCCAAACAAAACCATGGTCCCTGGTTTCATTCTGACAAGACACAGGCCTAAATCCATCAAAGTGGTGAAGAAGAAATTCTCTCCCATGTTTTGCCTGGTAGCTGATGGGTTATGTTACACACTGAGAAAGTAGGAGACTTTGAGTCTGTTCCCTTCTCTGTTTTAGGTGTGTGCTTCACTCTCTCTGACCATCTCTGTACTGACCTGTCCAAGTGTCCTTTTGCTGATAATGCCTGATTTGCTAGTAACAGAAAAACAAAGGATATGTCTGAAGATACCTTCTTGAACATTAGGATAGTCTGCTTGTATTTAGATGCAGAACTGCAGACAGAAAGATCTGGATTGCATTCCTGACTGTGTGCAGGTCTGTGTGCTAATTATCCAGCTGCTCTGTCTCAAGACTGTAACATAACCTTGCATTTCTGGGTACCTTGATTAGGGAAATACAAATCACTGCAAATGATCCCTGGATTACTGAAAAAATGTGATATGAATGTGCATAATTCACATAGTTAAGAAAACTCATATGAGCAACCTGTCTTACTTAGAATGCTGCATTTGCAAATGATATTTTTGCCATAGTTATTACTTCAAAGAACTGACCTTTTTCTGCTCCATCTACAGCTTTGTCTGTGTCACTGAACACCAGTTTTATACCAAGATGAAATGATAGTCATGAGAACTTAAACTTCTGCTGTATTTCAGATTATTAGATACTGCAGAGGCGGAGAAGGTCCACTCTGGGTGTCAGGTGAAAATAAGCCTGAAGAAAAAGATATCCCAAACTGTGTATGTGGTGCCAAAAGGATATTTGAATTCCAGGTATGTAAACTCATTTCAAAATAATACAGGTAATGTACTTCAGACTCAGGATCTAATTGTACAGGTGTTGGCTTGTAATTTGCGCAAAAAGGTTGAAGTTGCAGCAAACTAACTATGCTAAATGATTGTACAAAGCCTTTATTTAGACTTGTGCTTTTTGACTTCATGAAGTGCATTATAAATTAGTCTGGCTGGAAGTATTCAGCTGTGGAATTTTGAATGCTAGAGGTGTATGTATGGTGAGCACACTTAATGTCATGCAAAGGCAAAACATAGTTACTAACGGAATTTCAAATGGTGGGAGGCTCCCAGATGGGGCAAGTCTTACAAGGTCAAAAAACTTACCTAGAATTTCAAATTTGTTTTATTTAAGCTGCCATATACATAGTAGCTTCAGCTGGGATTTTGGTGTAAAGAGAACATAGGAATTCTTACACCAAATGCAGGAGGAAAAGTGGGGAGAGGGGAGAAGTTTGTGGCCTGCCTCTAAACCTTTTGGTTTTCCTTGAAGATTATGCCACAGCTGCTGAATCACCTCCATGTTGACAGCCTTGGAGAGAGCATTGACTGGGGAACGCTGGTGGTGTACACTTGTGCTGACAGCTGCGGTGGGGGAGACGAATACCTGGAAGAGTTCATATGGAAACAAGACTATTCCGTGGGCTGTACTTTATGAAGCTGAGTCATCCAACTGCAATTCTTGATTTGTTTCACTCCATCTCTGCACTATGCAAGGAGGTAGTTGAACTGAAGTCACTGATAACCGTGCCTCGTGTAAGAGTGATAAAACTGCTGCAGCTAGACCTTGACAGCCTCTCTTGTGCTCCAGAGGAGCTTCTACTTCAACCTGGTAATGAAGCCAGATGCGTCTGTTCAGAAAGCTTCATTTCAGATCTCATTTCTGAAAGTTTATTAAATAAAGATGAAAAACTTTTGGATTGGTGACATTATCTTTTGTTGATAAGGGAACTTCACAAACTTAGAAGATGGGAGTTTGTCAGGAATTTCATTGGGCTACTCAAAAATTAACATTCATTCAAAGAAAAGCTGACTGCTGTAAACCCACTTAAGTGCTTATGTTGAAGAGCTGTACAGGAGTCAGCTAAGACAAAGCTGCATACCTTTTTGCTGTGGAACTTAAATTTGCTTCCCTTTCTCAACAGGTACACTAAACCTAACTTGGGACTTTGTCACATGTTCTGACTGAGTGGTTATTTGAGATAAAATGCACAAAATTAAGTGTTTTATCTGACTTAAAACTATTAGCCCCATGCAGAAGTAGTTAATTCAGTTACCTGGTGCAGAATCAGTTTAAACCAGCCCTACCAGAACACATTTGTCTTGTTACACACTGCCTGTAGCAGCAGATTTTCAGGCTGCCATCAGTACCTTAAGTCTGCCATCATTGGTGAAGTTTAAAAATAAGTGTCCTCTGCAGGGATTCTTCCTCTACATGACTGCCCTATAGCTGAGGCAAGAGAAAAGAAACCATAATGCTGACCTTTACTGTGGTAGTTGCTTAACTACTCATATGGCTATGGCTGTATTTGCAGAAAAGGCTTTTTTATGTGTTTCCATATGGAACTGACTTCAGTTACACATTCCCTTATCCTGCTCCAACCATTCACAGCTGCTTACCTGTGACTCTGTGGGGCCTACTGTGGGGTTTTTGAAATCATTCAGATATTGAAAGTACTCAAGTAAGCAGTCAGAATGCTGTACCTGGGAGTGGGTTTGTTATCACAGAACTTAATTTCTAGCAGGGTAATTTTAAGCCCTGGTCTGTGTTGTGAAAGAACAAACTGTCTTAAGTCACTGTAGTACAGTTCGACTGATTTTGTTGAAAACCATCCCATGGTTTCTTAGGGCTCCAAGCTTTCTGAAAAGTCGAAGAGTTTTGCACATAAGTTGGTAATATGCAAGAGCATGGACAGCCAAACAGTTTTACAGTCAAGAGCTCTCAGGAACATCCCTGAGCTCACAGCACAGAGTGGCACAGGACTGAAGGCAACACAGTGTTTGAGTATATCCTGCACAGCTACACTAATAAACAGCATCTTTCTGGTAAGATCCATGAAACCTGTCATTAAAACACCTGCAGACACAATGGTGTAGAGAGAAGACTAAAGATTAAGGACACTCAGGATTTGCAAATGGAGCAGTATCAAAGCCAGCCAAAACTTAATTTTGTCTGGAATGAAACACCAACTTAGTAATGCGACCATTGTTTACATTTTTCAGATAAAAGCTATTTGAAATAATGTGTAAGTCATAAAGAGGTTACTATTACTGGAAATTTACTGAAGAAAAAAAAGTTTATTTTTAGTTCTCAGCCCATCAGGCTTCAAGCATGGTTCAGAAGGAAGATTATGTACATACTGACTCCAGCTGGAAGGGCTTTGACGTTTTCCAGGAACACTAATATAGTGAGGCTGTCACAGCTGGTAAAATACAAAAGTAGTAATTTAAAGAAATTATAGAAGCTAAGCAGGGATCTGTTGTTTCAATTCAGTCAAGTGCAGCTGTTTAAGACTTGCCTAAATCCCATCTGTTGCACATAAGGCAACACATACTCCAACACAAGCTTCTTTAACCAGTCATCTCTTTTGCTTTAACATGTTGGAAATATTCAAGGTAGACATTGCTGAGGATGTGACTGCTGGTATGCAAGCCAGAGCACTGCAAAGATTCTCTCAAAGCAACATGTCACTTATAGCAGTGCATCTGTTATTAAAAAGTCAATTAAAAAAATGTATTTCATTCTACCAGCTGGGTAATTTTTAAATTTATTAAGACAGTTCCCATAGTTGTATAAACAGGGTTTATTGTACATGTGGAGTTGAAGAAGGAAAGAGAAGAAAGGTATATATTATATATATATGTACAGTGAGCCATTTTAATTAATAAATTTATTCTATCTTGCTTAATACTGGAAGGAGGGAATGTGTCTGGCACCAAAGAAATTTAAAATTGAAAAAATTTAAAAGCTAAAGTTTTGAAAATTATAAAAACCATGGTCTTATGGAAGAAACTTAAAACATATATACATGGCAATTTAAGTGGTTTATACACTGAGTGACACAGTTGCATTTGTTTTTAAAACAACTTACAGATTTTCTATTAATAGAACTGGCATTAAACTATTTAAAAGCTAGAATATAAATAAAAGTTGGAGGGGCTGCTCCAGGAACAGCCCAGTAAAGCAACTCACAGTAACTCAGTAGACATATTCAAGAATACAGTTCCCCTTGAGCATCAGGGAAGTAGGCACTAACTGGGAAATAGTCCAAGTCCTGGTGTTGCAGTTGCACTGGAAGTCTGTTTCTTGTTACTGCTGTGCCATACACAATACCTTTTAAAATATACCCCTGATTTCTCTGAAACGTGTAGAAACTGTTACGTTGTCTTTCTGAACCCCTTTAAAATAGGATAGATGTTTTCAAATGCTTCATAGATTTCTGCTCGTACTTTAGCACCTAGAAAAAGAGAAGGGATTAAATTAGTTTGGACCTTTAGCCAAATACTTACTTTTAGCTTTTAGAATGTGTATTTAATGCAAGTCTATATAAAACCTACATGTATACATAAACGTCTATTTTTACAATCCATTTTAACACATTTCATAGAGAACTTACATTACCAGCCTTCTCTGTTTAATCTGACAACTGCTAAAACTTTCACTAGCATCTCTGTGATGATGCTATGTTGCAAATGGAATTTTCATATACATAATTTCCACAGGAGACCCAACAACAAAGCACAGCCCTGTAGGATGTTTGTGCAGAAAGGCCTAACTGGTGGAGCTTCTTCCAAGAGCGAGTATCAGGGGGAGGAAGGTCTGGCAATGGAGGCCACTGCAGAGGACTGCATTTCCCCACACTGCAGGGACGTGATCCTGTGGGTCTTGTGGGTTTTTTCTCCATAGTAAGACACAGCATGAGCGGAAACGAAGGGAGTGGGTCGAGCACCGGAGGCTGAGGAGGTCTAGAGCTCAAGTATCTCCCCTTCTTTGGCTGCTGTATCATAGAGCATGGCAGCAGCCTGCAGCCAAGCTGCCAAAGAAATGCTAGCTCAGTAACACATGCTCAGCCACAGAAATAGTCCTTCAGATTTTGCCAGAAAGGTCACCTGCATTCTTACAGCTTTTTGGGCACCTGCATACCTGACTAGGGTTCATGGTCATTGTTCCTTTGATCTAGCCAAATGTGCTGTTGCTTTGTGCATTCTCATCTGTTAAGGAATATAGTGCAGGTAGCTCTGTGTGCAGTGGAGCGCTGAGCTCTGGGTGCAGGATCCCCAGGCAAGAGGCCTGACCTGCTGAATCTTTCCACAACAAAGCCTGGTGCTGAGCCCTCAAGAAAACCTGACTGTGTGAGTGGGGTGTGTAGGGAGTCAAGCAGGACCCCTGCGGGCTTCACTGGAGCTGCCCACTGCAAACAGACTTTGGTCTGACTGCAGCTGGTGTGGCTCCAACTGCCAGAGTGGCTGCTGGATGGCTGCACAGGGAAGTTTCCTTAACATCACCATCCATGGGATACTCTATTAACTCTCCTTTCTCAGTACTGCCATCTCTAGCGGAGAAGTACCTGGCAGCTTACATATCCCTGTGTGTTCTCTGTAATACAGCCTAAATCTCACCTCCCAGAGTAAGATACTGTCTTCACTTACCAGTTAAAACCACTTTTCCAGAAACAAAAATAAGCAGAACAATTCTTGGCTTAATCATTCTGTAGATTAAGCCAGGAAACAATTCCGGCTCGTAGCTGTAAGAGAACAGAGTGAGAGTGTTTAAATGTGCTTGCAGACCCATGTTCCACCCTATCTTCTGGGCCCAATCTAGGACTGGGCAGAGCAGATGTAGACTTCCCTGAAACTTGGGGAGGGTAGCAGGGAAGATCATTTTCACAGGTTGGGCAGCCTCAGTTACATCTGAAGCAGTGCAGAGATGGGAACAAAGATGCAGGTTTCCCTGTGGTGCAAGGGAATAACCTAAACAGATGTCACTTTCTAAGATAGTATGCAACAAGAATGAAACATAAGCAAGCCTGTTTTTACCTGCTGAACTGCTGGTGTGTGAGTACCAATCCTTCCAGTCTGATGGGAAATTTCACATCACAGCTGCCCACCATATTCTGAATTTTAAAATCCAAAAATTTTGCAGGAAAACCCAGTTTCTGAACAACTCTTGCATACTTCCTTGCTGCCAGTCTGGATTGCTCCTCACTGAAGTGAGAAAAGGATATCCATATTACTGCCTCAGTTAAGTATTACTTCAAGCAAACAGCATTGAACCACAAATACCTAGCTGGGGAAAAAAGTCTGGGGGGGGGAGAGGGGAGTTCACATGAAAAATTTTTTACATCCCAAATTAACAACTAGCACTGACTGATTTTCATGCTAAGTTTGGTAATAGGCTCCTGGACACCATTAGTGTTGCATTCACCGTTCATGAGACACAAAAGAGTAAATTATAAATCCATACATTTTACACTTTTGAAATATTGACCAGAGTCTCTTTAATGGGACATTAAGATTGCTACTTAAGTTTTCACCATAGAACAACCTTGAACTACTACTGCTAGAAAATACATATTACTATAAAAAAGTCTGTCAACTGGCAAAATCTTCTGCTTGATTCAGCCCAGGCATTCAAACATGGGTTTAACACAACTGCATAGCCTTACCCACTTGCAGAATTCAGTTTGCTTCAGGTTTGTAAACAGCTGAGGATCTGTTTGTTCCTGATGCAGAGTAAGACAACTTGAATTTCAAGTGTCACCAGGCAGAGAAAATGTTTCCTTGTACACATCTATTCATTCAGCTCTGCTCATTAGTTTATTCCTTATGGATTCCTAGCAGACTCCTTCAGAGCAAAATTTCTCTCCTGCCCACCAGAGTTAAGCACATGTTTAGTTTTCAACTCTTGTGCTTCAGTGGTCATATTAAGAACAGATCAGACTACAGGAACCAGAGATTTGGAGCTCTTGTCCTGTGATGAATGAAGCTATTCAAATATAAAATCCTTTTGTCACCATCCTTACACTTAAAGCAGTTCCAATGCATAGCTGCTGAATTTTTTACATTATTAGAAAAAGCAGATAACTGCAAAGCCAAAAAATTGAATATAATAACCTCTGCAAACCAGTTTATCATACTGAATGAAAGCACTTTAGAAATAGAACTACCATCTTCCCATAAGTTAGGAAGTTCCTTCAATCATAAAGAGGCATTTTCTGTAGAAATGTGTATAATCTGAAGTAACTGTGAAGCAAGATTAATTGTACCTGTACAACTTTGGGGTGGATATATAAACAATCATCATGGTACATAAGAAAAGAAAACTTGAATTAGTTTGCTTGTAATGCCTAAACATACCTTTTTGCTCCTGTGCACACCATTTTTCCAGAGCTGAATATCAGTGCAGTAGTACGTGGTTCTCTTATTCTCATAATAACAGCAGCAAAACGCTGGAGTGTGAGCATTGAGACTGTTAGTGATATACTGCTGTCATCATGACATTAAAACCAAATCTGCATGGTCTAAGTAGCAAGTTACATTGTAGTGCAAGGAAAACAAAGGTCAAACATACAGATCCCTCAAAGTTCACTTGAAATGCTTAAACCAGAAGTACCTTCAAGCAAATACACTGAGAGGTAGAGCCAGGCAGGAAGGACATTTACCTCTGCATTCCTATTCAGCTCTCATTACTATATATGCAACATATAAATAACACTAACATTTGCATCAGAGTAATAGAAACAATTTAAAAAATAAATTTTAAAAAATTCCTCCATATGTGCTGAGATTTTGTAAGTAGGATAGAAGACTATCCAAAAAAATGGACAGTGTGACAATACCAGCAAACAGAACAGCTGGAGATCAAAGTCCTGTGTAAACAGAAGTCACCTCAGCTACCACAGTAGGACACAGCAGCCTAATTAGCTCTAGCTTTTTACTCTTAGCAAGCATTTCCAAATATTCTTAAGTTCCTTGAAGCAAGAGATACGGGAAACTGATGTGGGCATACACACACACATAAACTCCTGTTTGTTATATTTAACTTGGAACAGCTCACCCTGCAGTCCCATGAATTGTTCTGCTGACATAACCAAGGCGGTAGCGTGGGTTACCCAACAGCACATTTGTCAAAATATGACTTAGATAATACAGCCAAGCAACATCTTTCTTTGATAGATGAATGTACTGACTAAACGTCAGGAGTGTGTTACATAACCCTTCTATCCCTCTGCCATGGAAAACAGTGTTTCACATTGATTATTCTAGCCCGTGGTTTTACACACCCACCTACCCCCTACCTTAGAAGGTACCACGGCATGCTCAAATTTTTGCTGCACTAATACCTTACTCACAATTATGTAACAGCATCACTGGTATAGACTTACAGTTATAGTCATTTATCATATATCCCTGCATGCCTGCTTTAACCTTTGAGAGCAGAGTTCAGGTCAATTGCAGGAAAATACTAAATGCTGAAACAAAAAAAAAAAATCGCACCCACCCCAGGAAAACTGAAGCCTTCCCAAGACAAGCCAATTCAACAATGCAACATCTAAACTTTTATTAGTGTCCAGCTACTGTTGTTGCAAAGATAACGCTTTCAAGAGGAGCCACCCAAATGAAACATGAAACAACATTATTTTCTTGATTCAGTGCTCCCGGTCTTTTGCTGTTGCTCACATTTCCCAAGCTAAAAAGAAGCCATTTATTTAGAACCCCACTACTATTAAGAAGGAGCAGGCAATTTTGTAGTCAATATGCAAAAAAAAAATCAATTTAATTTTGCTCCATTTTAAGGTTCCACCAAACTTAGCCATCAGAAGCAATGAGATGGCAGAAGTACTGGAGGAGAACATGAGAGAACAGAGGGGAAGCAAGACCACAAAAAAAAAGCGAATGCACTGAGACCGTAAGAATTCCAGAGGAGCAGCTAGGTGGAGGAAACCACAGCTCTGGCAGGAGCCCAGGATCTGAATTCTTCTTTCCTTTCTCCTTGTTGGGAGATAGGGAACAAGATTTCATCATCAGACATTTCACAGTAATACGCAAAAAGAGCTCACTGAGCACTACAAATATGCCCATATGAACAGCATCAGAAGCCAGCTCTACCACAAAAAGTTTGGCCAGTGTATTAGGTTTTTTTCTAAATCTAACAACTTATAACCTGGTGCACATCACAGCTACCTCAGCATAAAAATGCTTTTTACTGATTTGAATGTCCTAAGTTTATTAAGACTTCCCTTTTAACTATAGTATAATAATGCATATGTAGTAGGCAGGTTTTTCAGTCTACTGCAGCAGCCTGTGGCCACACCCTGTGCCTTTAATTTATCTGTTATAGGATGAACTCTTAATTTCTCTTACCTTGGGATTATATTCAGCATTTCGGGCACGAAGCGCAATAGTTTTTAGGTCAAGCTTGCAACCAAGATTCACTGTGGACACAATATTCCTAAAGACAGGTCAGAGAAATATATTAAAAGGACAAAAAGGAATTCTTCCTCATTTTTAACCAAGCCTAATCAATTTTATTTTTTTTTATTATTTTGTTTCTCCAAGCGAGTTTGAATGGCATCTTTCTTACTACCAGGAGCACTGAGCAATGTTTTGGCTCTGGAACCTCCTTTTGTAGGGCAGAAGCTCCTAAGGCATAATTGCTGATTCCTCCTTATCTGTCAGCTATTCTGAGAAGTGTCCCATGAGAAGCATCTCCATTTCAGTTTGGCAGGAAAAATTACTGATGCTGAGAGCCCTCACCACAATCAGGGAAGCTGCTGGAAACAGGAGAAAATGAGATAGTACCATCTGAAATTTTCCTTGCTAGGCCCTTCAAGGAGGAGGGTGCAGAACTAAGTGGGAATGACCCAGGAGGTAAATGCATTGCCAGGAGATGGGATAGCAGGTCTCCAGAAAGTTTAAAAAAGTTACTAGATAAAAAATTTTGTTTTCTGGGAAAACTGTGAAATTTAAAGGTCGTCAGTGATGGAGAAAAAAAAAAAAAGAAAAAGATGAGAAACTGCTCTTTCAATTCATGGTATCAGCCATTTCTCTTTGTCCCTTCCATAAATCTCTAAAATAGTCTCCTTAAAACTGAAGTTCACTGAAAATTCTTTCATACCTAAACTTAAAACTAGTTCTAGGGTTTCTTCCCTTCTCACAAACTCAGTATTAGCCATGCAGTGGAAAAGGGAACATCGTGAACTCCTAAAGTGCAAGGAGATAAAAATTACGATGGTGTTAAATGAAGACATATATAACCCTCCACTGGTATGCTCCAAAGATGTACTGTTGACAAATCACTAAGAAACTGTTTATATTACTAAGTGGTTTAGTAATGAAGCTAAGCTAAAAACAAAAGTAAAAATTAGTCATATTGCTACAGGAGGCTCATAAATTCTCAGGACCTCCTTTCCCACCAAAATGCAGTACCTATTCCTGATGTGACTTTGGTTCTAAGTCTTTAAAGGGCTGTCTGAGAAAGGACGTGATGCACTAACACATGGAGCACTCACTGTAGTTGCGGCACTATGCCAGAGCTCTCTGATGCCGGTGTTGCAGGAGTTATTGGAGTCATTGGAGTCATTGGAGAGGGGTACAGAGGTGTGGTTCCTGGTAAAGGGGCTGTGGTAAGAGTCTGTGAGTGGAAGAGCTGGGGGGTTTGACCAGATGTTCCCTGTGTTGCTTGCTGAGACGTGGATTGCTGTGCTGCTTGCTGCTGCTGCTGCTGCTGCCGCTGCTGCTCCTCCAATATGGACAGACTGTTGGTGCTCTGGACAGGCTGCGGTGTCAGTCCCGTGCCATACGGCATCATCGGGCTGAAAATTGGAATTCCTGGAGTCATTGCACCCTACAGAAGAAAACATGACACCAAAACAACAGAGCACGATGACTGCATTTTATTTTTAAGAGACAAGTTTTCGGAAAGAGTCTAAAAATAAATCTATGTTAGCTGAGTTGCTCATATCAAACCTGATGCACACAGTAGTGTATTGTTAAAAACAAAGTCCTTGGAAATGCAGCTGTTCTATAGAATAACTACTCAAAGGAATCCAGGGACATGACATGCCTCCCACTACCTTGCAAGCATGTCTCAACCTTGACCCACAATTTAACTTGAAATTGTTTGAACACCAACTGTGCTCACGTACCCAATATGCATTCATAGCCCAGCAACAATCCATTATGTACACAGTTTAAGGAGCAGCCACCAAAACTAAATTAATCTTTCCAATTTGTTGGTCATGTTTCAACTTAAGAGGAACCCCATTAAGAAATCCCATATATATTCTTACACTCCATATATAAGAAACTGTGTGTTTCTTATACTTCTGGATAGAGACACCAACGGTTTCAAAATTCTGCTTTATACTAGTATTATTCGATACCTAGCAGAATTCTTCAGATTTACAAACAAAAAAAAGTGAAGCTAGATGCAAGAAAGAGAAAACACATTCATAAAGGAAATTCAGATCATAGTTACATCTTAAATAATTTGTTTTTACCTGAGGGGAGGCTAAGCCTTGAGCATAGGGTGGCAAACTGTTGTTCTGATCCATGATTGCAGTTATTTCTTTGGTGAGGCCAGAAGTTTTGCTCCAATTAATTTAAATTAACTTCAAATCCTAGAGGTTTTTTAACCGTTTAAAACATTCCAGCGAAGTAGGTTTTAAAGCCAAGCTGAAAGTGTTAGGAAAACATCAGCTTCAGAGAAATATGCTATGATTCTAAAGCACCAACCAAAGCCTGGAAAGAAAAGAAAGTAATATCTTGAGAATAATATCTAAAAACAAAACCAAAAGGAAACCTATCAGCGGCTGACTCAGATAAGAAACGCCCACGTACAAATACATATAAGAACATTCACGCGTACACACACACACACGCACAATCCATAAAAATAACCTTTTTCAGGCACACTCCATAGAAACTTTGCAGTGTGATTCTGCTGAAGTCCCTGGCAGGTTACCTGACTCACATGGGCACACCTCTGTCTAACCAAACCCTCCTTCACAAACAGCTCCAGCTGTTGATAATCATTCTACTCCAAGCTTCACCACAGCTGCAAAAGCACTGACTTTTTTACAATTAAATTCCCCTGACGACTAACTGACAAGCTTACTGACACATTGCTTGTAAGTCTCTTCCGGGCCATTTTAAAGCTTGGGCTTCCAAAAATTATTTTTTTCTTCTATGAGAAAAGCATCGCTGTTCAAATCAGAGCTAGGAAAATCTCTTCCATCCAATGCCATAAAATAAAGCACTAACAGATTTCAAACTGTAATGACATGCATTTCATGAGGAAAAACAAAATATGTGAACACAAGTGAAACATATAATGATTTTCTTTTCTTTTTTAACTATACTTCTGTTGCTGTGTTACGGAAATAAACAACAGAAGTGAAGAATTTAAATGTTATGATACCAACGATATAAAATATTATCCCATTAATTTCTAAGATTCTTAACTACTGCTGAGACATACTCAAGGTCATTATCAGGCCAGAGGCAGGCCACCTCTGAAGACAGCCTATTCAGCCTCTCTTTTTTTATTAAGATAAGAGAACTCAGAATTACATTAATATTTACATTGCAGCTGAAAAGACCTGCCTTTTTCCACCTATGACCATAAGATATTATCATCTTTACCCTCAAGCAGAACACCCAGGTTTTACAACGCGGGCACATTAGAAGCCTAAGCACGATCCTGGAAGTAACAAAGTCAACTCCTCGACAGCCGAGCTGTTTAGTAAGAAGGCTGGATACCAGGCATGCCAAAACCTGCAGCCAAGGCACGGTCTACGCAGAGGTCCCTCCTGCACCCACTTAAGGCAGCTTGCTCGGATCTCCACCACGAACCTCGGGCGACGCTTCGGTCGAGGGACCGGAGTCCAGAAGCAGCAGACAGCCCGGAGGAGGCCCCGACCCACCCCCGAGGCCGCTTTCG
>VXBQ01006348.1:725366-747330 GCA_013400175.1 Phainopepla nitens | reverse complement strand
ACACGCCTTGCCGCAGCCGGGGCCCGGCCGGGCTCCGCTGCCCAGCGGCGCCGCCGCCCTCCCGCCAGGCCCCGGCGCTCGCCGCCCGGCAGAGCAGCCGAGAGAGGCGGCGCTGCCCTCCCAGAGCGGCTGCGCTTCCGCCTCCGGTGCCGCCATTTCGCCGTGAGACAGCAGCCATCGGGTAGCCGGGATGCTGTCCTCCGCGGAATACGGGCCCTCCCGGGCCGAGGCGGGCTACGGGCTGGAGGCGCCCGTGCAGCACTACCGCTTCTCGCCGTACACCTTCAACGGAGGGTGAGGGGCCCGGGCAGGCGGCGGGAGGGACGGGGCACCCTCGGCCCGGGGCCAGGGGACAGCGGCGCCGGGGCTGGGGCTGCCTCGCCTGACTCCTGCCTTTGCTCGGTGCTCAGTGCGGGTTTATCTCCCCTCACGGTCTCCTCGTTGTAGGGAGAGAGCGGCGGCACAAGGAGGGGCTGGGTTCGGGCTTGCCTTGAGGCCTTGCAGCCTTTCAGGGTGTTCTTGCCTATCCGTGTGGCTTTTGGAACACCTGGGCTCCCTAAACTTCGACTGGTCTTAAAGTACGCGTCTTTTGTTCCCGGCGGGGTTGTTTCTTTATAGTGGCTTAGGAAACCTAGGTAATGGCCGTATTACAGAATCACAGCGTTGCTAAGGCTGGAAGGGAGCTCTGGAGATCATCCAGTCCAGCCCCCCCCCGCCAAGGCAGGGTCACCTCGAGCAGGTGACACCAGAACGCGTCCAGGTGGGTTTTGAATGTCTTCAGAGAGGGAGACTCCACGAGCTCCCTGGGCAGCCTGTTCCAGTGCTCTGCCACCCTCAACGTGAAGTTCTTTCTCATGTTGAGGTGGAACTTCTTGTGTTTTAGTTTATGGCCATTGCTCTTCACTGTGTTGCTAGTAAATGTGTTACTGGGTTGAATGCTACCTTGCTGTAACTGTTAAAGGCAGGTGGTGTTTCACACACCTGAGTTGGTGGCATGATCTGGCCAGGTATTTTTTTTTCTTATGATGATGACTGCTTTTTAAAGGGCTTCTCTTTGTTACTTAATGGTAGTACACCTGTGGTGGTCACAAAGCTAGTTGTTAGGAAGTAATAACACCAGATGTTAAACGTGACGTTTATTTAAGTGTAGTGATACTGTTGCTCAGTACTTCGCTTGTTTTAGAGGGATGAGTCATTATCAGGCATATAAAATACCTCCTCCATTGGCTCTGGTTCTTGCCTGGTGTCGAGTCTCTGTTTTACCAGGTTTCCATACAGTTTAAATCAGAGTAGAGGGCCACATGCTTATATTTTGTTTAGTCTGTCTAGTGTTTTCTTCCTTCAGTGTTGAGTAGGGATGTGCATAATGGGAAACATAGCAAGGAATAAAAGTGGGTCTGGGTGTAGAATTCCTATTTAGTTTGTTTCTGCATTGCCTAAGAAGATACTTGTGCTGAAGATCATGACTTACCAATACTCTTTTTTAAGGACTGTGCTGGCGATTGCTGGAGAAGACTTTTGTATCGTAGCCTCTGACACGCGTCTGAGTGAAGGCTATTCAATTCACTCCCGGGACAGTCCAAAATGCTACAAGCTGTAAGTCCAGATCTGAAAGGGTTGAAAAAGATGAAAAATCTTTCGTATTGCTGACCATGTCACCTGCCTCCTGCTTTAAGGAGAACTTTTAGAAGAAGAAGCAGAGTAGATTTTGGAGTCATGGTGACCTTTGCTGTAATGCAAGATGTGATGTGATGTTGTAAATATAGCCAGATTTCTTGTTTCATGTTCTTGAAGTTAAGTGAGAACAGAACATTTTTAGCATGATACAAACCTTGACGTGGGGGGTTTTGGCTGGATAATCAGAAGAATTTTTAACTTAACTGTAGCAGAACTTAATCCTATGATAACTCATTCTGCTTTATCAGGAGATCTGGTGTGCCCACTGCTGCCAGTTGTACCGTATCTCTCTAGTTAATTACCTGGCATTTTAGAGAGGTGGTTATTTTAGGAGAGATAAACCTATCAGTAGTTCCATAATTGAACTTTCTATGCTCATTTTATGCTTAGTTTGACTCACCTGAGTAGCATCTCCTTGGTTTACAGCTATATGTTATTTATGTACATTTTACTGCAGCTGGAGCTTGCCTTTTAGGCTGACATTAACTACAGAAACATTTTTTTTTTCTTCTGGGTTATTGTTCCTTTTTCTAAATTGATGACATGAGATCAAAATGACTTCATTTTCTCCTGGCTAATTTGTTACTACTATATGTTTGACTCTCTGATACTGTCCAGATGGAGATTAGTCTGGTGCAGTATACATACTGCACACAGTGGCTTTGTGTAATTCTAGGGACAGGCTGAGAGATTTTGTTTTGTTTTCTGAATGACTGCTTTGGGTTGGGCTGTGTGCATTAATGTTTCTAGACTCTTTTCTATTTCCTAGAATTAAAATCTCAAGTGTGTGTTCCCGTGGTCAGGGTTCATAAAACATTTCAAAACTGAGCAGAGCTAAGCTTCTGTAGTGCTTATGTAGCCAGATGACTTCTGTTTGTGCTGACACAGAAGCCACAAAACCATAAATGTCATGTAACCATCATACAAGCTTAATGCAGCCCTCAGGTCTGATGGAGTAAAAATTGGACTGAGTGATAGGATCTGTGGCTCCCTCATGTATAACAGATCTTTTAGCAGGACTGAGTTACTACAGCTGGAGTCAGAGGTGTGTGAAGAGATGGAGAATTTATTTTTCTCAGTCCTACAGACAGCTGAAGAGAAAGACATCTGCGTGGTCCTGCATTTAATGAGTCCTCTTCAAGATGTAGGTTGCAGGTGCCTTTCATACACCACAGATCTGTTACTACATTTTAGACAACTGTTTTTGACAGCACTAGAAAAACTGAAAATGCATTTGGTGTTTTCATAATAACCTACTGTGTAAGAAATTGCTTTAGTTCATGCTAAGTCTAAAATTGCAACAAAATTTTACGTTTTTCAGCACAGAACAAACGGTCATTGGATGCACTGGCTTCCATGGGGACTGCCTTACCCTTACTAAAATTATTGAAGCCAGATTAAAGGTAACTACATTTCTTACTGTATTTCGAAACTAAGATTCTTAATATTATACTTGAGACCAATCATATGATATGTTTTAAATATAACTTCTGCTGGTTTTTTTCAAGTGTTTGTATCATAACTGTTTTGCGAGTGAAAGATCTGGCAGGGAAAATTGGTGCTGTGTTCTTATTAAGCGTGACACCACGAATTTATAGAATGGAAGAGCTGGAGAGGATATTGTAAATGAGGCAATGCCTATTAATTACAAGAATTTGAAGCTATGTTAATCTTTGGCTTGTAAAGAGGCTTTACCTTTTAGACCGGTGTGTTTTCACTAGGTGTGCTGGTTAATAATTTTGCTTAGTGTCAGATTCTTCTGTAGTGAGGTTACAGAAAATGTAATTCTGATTGAATGTCAGCTTTAGTGTTTGACTTTCTTCTTGGATGTGCTCTACCACTGGCAGATGTACAAGCATTCCAACAACAAGACCATGACTACAGGGGCTATTGCAGCAATGCTGTCTACAATCCTGTATTCTCGACGTTTCTTTCCCTACTACGTTTACAATATAATTGGTGGACTTGATGAAGAAGGTAAGACTTTAAACAGAAAAAAAAAATAAAAAGAGAGACTGCGTTTCTGTGGGTGGATAGCTATCCTTTTACACCTCAGTTGTACTGATTAAATAACAAAGATTGTGTTCCTATTCCTAACACCTGCCTTTAGGCATAATGGTTCTTACACGGATCAAATACATATTATGATCTGGCTTGCTTCCTAGTTTTTGTTATTCGCTTGATTTTTCATTTCTGAAGGTCTGAAAGTCTAAAAGCTATGTTATAATTATTTGATTACAGATAAAATCTATGAAGTGAAATAATTCTTACTTTAGACGAGAAAATATTACAACTGTTTTGCTGGATTTTTAATTGCATCTTTCAAGTAAATGTCACCAGTAAAATTGTACATGTTTCACTCAGACCTGTGAGTGTGATAAAGACTACTTAATATGAAGGCTTACTCCAGAGACAGGTTTCTTCAAAGTTATTTCTAAATGTTAGCTAACCTCTAATTGAAAATCATGACTTCTACACAGAAGCTGTAGTTTAATGTACAGCCCTTCCAGAATTTACTGGGCTCCTATCCAGTGATTTGGTTGAGTTGCTGAAATACTGTGTTCTCTGGCTTTGAGAAGGAGCTCAGAGGTGGTCTTGTTTGGATAATTTTAGCCATTCCCTGCAGTTTATTTTTACCATTAAGTTACACTGCTTTCCCAGTCTTGCTGAGACATGTCTGTGATTTGTGGGATCTGGCAGGGGATTAGTCTGCCCTGCATAATTGTAAATCTCAGATTATAAGGGTGCTGTAGCAGCTGATAAGAATCAGAGTGCAGGTTTGCTTGCATGGACTAAATTTGGGTCCAGCAAGATTGATTTTTGATTTGGCTGGCTTTTTTGGGGCTGTTCAGCTCCTGTGCTCTGCTGCCGAGGGCACTGGGCAGTGAATTGAATCGGGTGCAGCCTGGCTGAACAGAAAGGCTGGGCTTGGCCAGCTGCTGCATTCTGACTGGCATGTCCTCCTCAAACCCCCATGCTTCAGAGCTACAGTGTGCCTGTATCTCTGATGTTGGTGCAAGCCAGTAAACTTTGCACCACCTGGTCTGGCTTCAGAGGGAAGTGTGCAAGAGACCAGAGCATCGTCCCTGGTTCTGGGAGTGGGATGCAGAGGCGTCCAGGCATGCTTTCTGGAGGTAATTCAAGAAATGCATCATTCAGGAACAATGTCTGAGCTGCTTTTTGTGTTAGCCTTGGAACCCCTGGGGCTCTTTGTGCAGCACTACACTCTAGCACATTTTTCTGCTTTGATTATTCTGCATCAGCACTTTTTCTGTGGTAAGTACTGTAGGAAACATCTGTCGAAGTATGGTAGTGGCTTAAATAAAGAAAATAACCTTGGATGTTGTACCAGGCCACAGCCACAGCGAGTCTTCTGTAAAAAGCATCATCTGAACATGCTCAGTGTTGTTTGGTAAAGGTTTACTGAGATCTGCAGTATTCCAGACACTGCTTATCCAGAGAGCTGGTTTTCTTGAAAATGCTTGTCAGTATTTAGCATCTTTCTGAATTGTGATTACATACAATTTTTTTTTTTTCAGGGAAGGGAGCAGTTTATAGCTTTGATCCAGTGGGCTCCTATGAGAGAGATTGTTTCAAAGCAGGTGGATCAGCAAGTGCCATGTTGCAGCCTTTGCTGGATAACCAGGTAAAGTAGCTTGTTGGCTTTTGTTTTGTTTCTGTGTTTTTCCTTATCTCAGTAAACATTTGTGACATTCAAATTAATGTAGCTTTACTTCTGGAGAATATTACTTTTGAGAGAAGTTTTAAATTTATTATCCAGGTAAGATCTGGTAATCCATAAATTTATAAATTATGTGGCTTTACTTTCTCGGAAATCAAAGTTTTGCTTTGGGATCTGTTCAGGTTTCTAATACATTATTAATAGTGCAGTGCCTGTTTAAAAGACAGAAATGTTTGAATTGGGGAGTTATGTTTATCCTAGAAGTTGTTTGGAGGGGTTTTTTTTCTGGGTTATGGCTGTTAACATAAATATGCCTGTTACTTAGTATGAAATAATACCAACTTAAGAAGACTGAATTAATACATGCATTTTGTCATTTAACATGCCCTTGTTTAAGTCTTCAGTTTTGTATAACTCAAATACCATTTTTCAGTAAGAGTGTTCGTACATAGAACTGCTGGAAACTTATTCAGCTAAATCTGTCTGAAATACTAGAAGAATATTTTCGTATTTAGTTGAAGCTGTTAATGACTGAATGGGAGAAATACCAAAGCGTGTTTTACTCATTTTAATTTTTTGATATTGATGTTGGTATTTAGTCACTTGAACCTGATGTCAACACTACTTTTCTGCTTAGAAAAGTAGTAAGCATTCTTGACTCTTACCAGATGAGAAAGGAATAGAATATTTCCTTTATTTTTTTTTAACTTTATTGACTGAAGGAAATACAGTCTGCAAAACCCAAGTTGTCATAAGTAATTTTTTATTGCTTATGGGTTTCAGGCAAAACATGGGACTCATCTGTTCTGATGCTTAAGTTGACACTTACGTTTCTGAGCTAACTTACACTATTTAGTAGGACCAGATATGCTCCAATATAGACTTAATTTTGAAGCCTAGGTATCTTAGGGAATATTTTCTTTTAAGAATATATTAACTACAAGTGACCAGAGATAAAAAGGCTCGTGTGCAGTTCTGGTACTGCCAGCCTTGTGAGATGTTTGTGAAGAATTACATCAGCTCCAGATGTGCCTTGTGATCTGGTACATGCTGAATGAGCAGAAGGAGCTATGCTGGCTGTATATTGGATTCCTTCTAGTTAATTCTCTAAGAGTATCAGTATTGGCAGAGCTCTCAACTGTAAACTGTGCGGAGAAATACTTTGTCAGCTTTGGGCTGTTTAAAATAGACAAGCCGTTTCTTTTTAACTAATCTGAAACTGTTCATGCTAGTGCAGAGACTGAAACAGTTTTCATAGATGGATAAAATGCATTTTCATCTTTTCTTAGATTGGCTTCAAGAACATGCAAAATGTGGAACATGTACCTCTGACCCTGGAAAAGGCTTTGCAGCTGGTTAAGGATGTCTTCATTTCTGCTGCTGAGAGAGATGTGTATACTGGGGATGCACTAAAGATTTGCATTGTCACAAAAGATGGAATTAAAGAGCAAACTATCCAGTTACGAAAAGACTAATTCAGTTCATGTGTAAGCCAGTTATCTGTGATGTACAATTTACCTGTGTTATGAAGACATTCGTCTTATTAAATTTTTTTCCAGAAGTTCAGCTACTGTGGTGCTGAGTGTTTTCTGTCTTTGCTAGAAGATGTGTTTTTTAGAAACCAGTTTGTAGTAAGGAAGCAGCTAAAAGTTACAAGTCAGTTTCCTTCATCTCATCTTAATCTATCGATCAGTTTAATTCTAATGCAAGTTTCATCCCCTCTTCCCAATCTCTTATGCTGCGATATGGGGCAGTATTAAAATTTAGGTTCACAGACTGTTCTGATAATTCTTTCAGTTCAGCCTTGGTTTACTGACTAAAGCATTTGCTCTGTTCCTGCTGCCTTCTCTGCACTTCATAGCTTGCTTTTCCTATCTTTTCTCCTTTATTTCTCTGACATGCTGTCCCGACATTTGACTTTGTGTACTCATTTGCAAAGATGTGTGGGTCATCTGAAACCAGGATCACTGTGTTAGAGGGAAGAATGTTAAATGGAATTTTTCAGAGTTTAGTCCTGGACTCTGCGTCTGGGCTTACCTCTGCGTGTTTCTGTTTGGTTAATGCCCAGAATTTGCAGCATTGTCCCCTTGTGGCTACTGATGGAAAATAACTTAGAATGGAGATTCCTGAGTACCTTTTAATGCCTGGGTCCTTTGTTAGCCCTACTGCTGCTTTTGATTCTTGGGAAATGCATCAATTGTAGTTTGTTTGATGTGCTGTATCACACTCCTGGAAATTGGCTTCAGTATTAGGACCTTCAGAAAAATAGAGCTGCGTCATCAATGGCATGATAATTTTCTCTTGTCCAAGAGTCCTTTCACAGTCTGTAGCTCTTTAAAAAAGGACACATAAAATATCTCGTTGCTTCAGGTGGGATGCTAGTCCCTTAAAAGAACAATTTTGCTGACATGCTTGACCCTACTGTAACATTGTCTCCTGTTTAGATGTGACTGGCTGATTTCAGTGCAGCATTTCAGCATTTTGGGTGCTGTGCTTTATTCCTAGCTCTGGCAAGTCTTCACCCGAGATGGCTGTCTCAGGCTTCCTAGACAGTTCAGATAGTGGGTAGCATTTTGAACCTCAGTCATCAACCAACTAGTGCTTTTAAACTGACCCTGGCTGTGTTCAGGAAATCCACCAACTTTCCCAAAGTGTTTGTGAAGGCACTTGACCACTGGGTGCCAGTGTTAGGCCGGGTAAGGAGGGAACAGCTCATTCCCGGGTAGTTGGGCAGTAAGAAAGGCACACAGCATCTCAGCCTGAGTGACGTAGTGGCTGAAATCACTTGGTCACACAAGTCAGAACTTCTAGACATCTTAAGGGGGTGTTTAACATTTTCAAAAGTAATTTTAGATGGACGAGATTGATTGCGTAAATGACTGTAGCTATATGCTGTCTGTACTGAGCAAATGGCACACAGTGCAATAATTCCAAGAACAAAAAGCCTGTGCCCATTTAAAATGCAAATTAGCAGTACCAATTAAACACCTGCTCTGTTACATCTGTAAAATTAAGTTAAAGCACCTTAAACTCAGCTCTCTTTGATACCAGATTTATGTTGAATTGCTCAAGCATTTCACAATAGGCTGTTAGAGCTTTATGCAAAGTTGTTGAAATCTACTAAAACTAAATAGTGTTTCAGTTGCAAAGAAAATGCCTGCCTTTGGGACAGGTCTGTTTGCAACAGACTGAACAGTGATGAGCAGCAAACAAGGGGAACTATCTAATTTCTGCTAATTTTTCTAACTAATTTAATGTTCTTGCAGTATGCCAGAGGTCTAGGAGAGTTGCAGGGATTTAACTCTAAAGTTTTGATAAATGTGGCTGCTCTTATATTTAAGGGTAGATTTTACATCCAAAATAAATGCATGTTGACAGATTTTAGGAATTACCGGCTTTAGTTTAATGTGGCTAGGCCTGGCTTTGTAAGTTCTTTCAGGAGAAACACAAGGTGATTAGAATTTTCAAGTGTCATTTGCAGTCTCAGATGAGGTACAAGAGCAGGTACCTGTTTTCCTGATGCTGTGTGTCGGTGCCATCCTGTTGGTGCACTTGCACCGATGCGAGATGGCCATTTTGTCTCCTTTTCAGATTTCCCTGTGGAGTACACCTAGCTGAAGACCCAGCAGGGAAAGGAAGCTTTTTCACAGGCCCATTGGACTGAAAATACCAAGTTTCTTTCACAGAGGATGTTCACTCCCTTTGTGGATGGGTTTAGTACCAGTGAGATGAGGAAGTTTGTTTGCCACATTTTTCACTTTCCAGTTATGCCCTGCCCTGATGCCATCAGTGCTTGTGCTCTGAGTGAGGAGTTGCAGGAGTGACAGGAGATGTGCGAGTACTTAAGTATTCACAGGCTGCTTGGCTAGGGGTTACGTGCTTGTTAGTATTAAAACATGCCAAATGTCAGGTGTATACTATGGATGAAAGGTGGGGGTTTTTTAATCCACCCCATTCCGTAGCTTTGTTTGTGAAGATTGTTGTCACCTTTGGATGAGAGGTAGGAAGGCCCTGACTGCCTGCAGCTCTCCTAAGTTCCATGCCTATACTTCCCACGTGTAAATCAGCTTAGTATTCATTTAGCACTGTGTCTACAATGTAAACCAACACTTTATGAAGTGTTTTGAGCCTTGCTTGGTTACAGAACTGTCTGGGCAGGCTACAGAGGTGCAGCTAGGCAAAACAATTGTAACGATGCCACTTAGGGGTGCCAGAAGCAAAGGGCTGGGTTTGGCAGATCTGCTTGTAAAGGGATTAGATGTCTTTATTACAATTTTATGTAAGAAAAAGGAGGGAGAGCAAAAATGTTCATCTTGAAAACCTTTTATTAATTTTAGACATGTTATGTGTACCTTTGGAGAGAGGGGTGCGCTGGAGGATTGGAATAACCTTGGAGCGAGCATTTTTAGCTCTAAGGGTGTACAACAAGAGCGGGAGCAGGCAGCTCCGCTTTACCTGCAGCAGTACTGAGGGCCGCCCTAAGGTGGCAATAGCTGCTCGCTGTCGCAGGCTAAGGCACAATTCCCTGCGGGGCGGGTGGAAATAACCATACATACTTCCCAGTGTCCCACTGTAATGCGCTTTGAGGGACTGTTCGTTGAGGAGATGGGAGGCTTTATTTTGATCTCAGCCAAATGGCTGCGTACCCTTCCTTTTGTAAGGGACTGTACAAGGTCACAGTCAGCCTTAAAAACTAGGTTTGTACCTCTTTACTAATTTCGGACATGTTTTCAGCAATATTGTTTGTGCATCAAATCCATTTTATGTACCGAAGATGGAGCTTGTTGCCATGGAAAGTGAAAGTGCTTGACAGGATATGAATACTGCATATGTGCTTCTAAAAGCTTAGTTCACTCTATCAGTCA
The DNA here is from genome assembly GCA_013400175.1 of Phainopepla nitens. Lineage (NCBI taxonomy): Eukaryota > Metazoa > Chordata > Aves > Passeriformes > Bombycillidae > Phainopepla > Phainopepla nitens. Next base: position 737,106 of record VXBQ01006348.1, on the reverse strand, counting down.
GTTTTTCTTGTAACTAAAACCAAGACTTTCTTGAGGCTGAAACATAAGATGTTGTTATATAAACCAAATACCAAGCTTTCTCACTCTGGGGTGATATTTTTCCTTTCACGCTAAGATATTCCTGCAACACTACATATGCCTTAGTGTGATGGGAGCCAGGACCAGGCTGCTGACTACAGAAAACCATTTAAATGGAAATTATAAAACACTATATGAACTACACTAGTTTTGAAGTTGTCATACTGCATCTTATTCCTTTATATTCTTAAGTATTTATTAACTTGGGGGACAAAGTTGTAATTCTCCACATTTGATAAACCTTTTTTGATACCCTGTAATCATACATCCTAGAAAGCTGCTTTGGCAATTTTTCCCCTCTATTTAGCAATTCAGGATTTTACAAACCTAAACTTGGGGAAAGGTGGCAGGAGCAAGTGGGGACTGATTAAAGTAGCATTCTTGTGAATCCAAGCAAAATAAAGTAGTCCTGCTTCTCTCCAGTTGAAGATAGTTTTTAGGAACATAAAGTAACTGCTGCCTTTATTCAGGGTTCCTTATCGAAAGTCAGGAACCAACTTTTGAGTAGAAGGGATTTGGAAATGACAGCTTTCAGATTCCTCTTTTCTCTCTCTTTCAGCCATTGCTTTTGTTTAGTGTGAATGTCCTTTGCTTTTAGGCCATTTGGGGCAGTCGTAAACCAGACAATAAGGCACATGGGCCTGAAGTTAACTAAGATTTGTCTCCAAATCTCTCTTCTGAAGCCAAATTCCTTCTGAGAAGGGGTTTTGTCTGTATGAGTGCAGCAGAGTGAGACCAGTTTTATATTCTTTCAACACTAATATGTAGTTAGTTTAATTGTATGGACCATTTTCTGTGTATTTCCTTTTCCAAACAATTTCAACAAAGTATTCATAATTACAAAAACATGGTTTAGCAAAAAAAACAAACAAAAAATCCTGAGTATCTTTCCTGTTAGGCTGTTCTTGGCCCATTTCCTAACAGTTGCTGGCAAAGTTCAACTTCACTGTTCATTTCAGAGGCTCAAGTGGGGGTAGGAATGGACTTCACTGTAGCCTACAATAATTAATATTCTTTGGCACAAGACACAGATTAAAGGGCTACTGGCAAGAGAGTAGTCACGGTACCAGAAATTTAACCAGTCCTTTGTACTTAATCTCAAAGAACCATAAAAGGAAAGTTAAAAAACAGGATTCCCTTTTGTGCTGAGGAAAAGGAACAAGGTGTTGAAGTTTGCACTGTTACATAGATACTTCATGGTTGAGGTAAAGTTCTACTGACTTTCCTGAGACTTGGCTTCTCTGAAATGTAGGAATTTCTGTTGCTTAGCCTTCTGCAGCTACCCAGGTTTGGTGATCTCCTTGATGGTTCTACAAGAAGACACCAGTGTGCTGATTTACCCAGGTGCCCACCCAAGTGTGGGTGTGGGTATGTGACACCCAGGCCCATGGAGGTGGCTTAGCTGAACAGGATTGCAGCCCCTCTGGGTCAATCCTCTGTTTAACCAGGCTTTGTGGAACTGGCTGTGATGAGCTTGGCAATCGGGCTGGGTGGATGATCAAGCTGGTCATTGCTCTTTCAAGGCTACACTCCCACACTGGAGCCCCGAGGTGGCTCAGCTGAGCACCTCCTCTCCAACCTGGGCAGCTGATGGAGGCATAACCAGCTGGGGGTACCTGGCAGGTGAGAGATGCTGTAGAATGCCTTGGAAGTTGGTCCCCTACCAGGAACTCATCCCCAAACATCCCACTAGGAAACACTTCCCTTTGTAGCTTGCTTATGCAGCCTTTGCAGAGAGCCTCATGTACTGAGATAGCAGAAAGTCAAGAGTCCTGATGGGGAAACGCCCCCCACACGCAACAGAAACCATGAGGTGGAGGCTTTTTTTCAGGGTTTATATAAGTGGCTGTTCTGAAGAAAACTGCATTCCAGTGTCACTGCCTTGTGCTTGATCTGAACTTTTCTTGACATGTACCCTTGAATGCAGAACGGTTAACACAATCTCCACTTAGTCCCATGGCAAACAAACATTTTGGTGCGACTGGTATGTGTTTGCAAGTTGCAGACAAGCCAATCTCATTAGAACTGCATTTACAACTTTTGCCAAGCGTTTTGAAACTGGTTGACATGCACAACAGCTGCCTGAGCTGGAATGGCATTTCATTCCCTGCCTCCATCTTATTAGCACAGGGGATGACTTGATTAATGACAATTAGATGGGATTTTTAAAAATTAAAGATAATTTGTCTTTGGAAGGGCCATGCAATGTGTTTTCATTCTCTGATTTAAAATAAGTCACAAAGTCTAGGTTTTAATGCCTTTTCTCAAAAGCCAAAAGAAGTGCTTACCCTGAGCTAACCCACATTTGAAGTGAAGACATTTTAAAGGGTGATGCAAAGTGTTTTCAGCTGGTACATAGCTCGATTGCAGACAAAAGCATTTCCAAAGGAATCAGAGGACCTTGTTTCCCCCTCATTTCTCCAGGCCCTCAGTGCAGAGCTGTTGAGCTTACAGCCTTGAATAGAGAGACTCTTGGTTCAGTGCAGGCTGTTACATCTAAACCACTCGGTGTATTTTGTTTGGCTCTACAGCCTTTAAAGTCAATGGCTGTGGTGCCCTTCAGCTCTGTTAACATGTTTCTCTATCAGAGGGGCGCTCTTCATCAAACACAGCGAAGCACCAGACAGACAAGATGCTCTTCTTTGAGGAGCTGAGGAGTTACAGTGGCCAAAGCACTATCTATATGCTGGCATTCACATGCCTATTTTAACCCATAAAATTCCTGGACAAACATTTAACAGGAAGTTCTGGTGGTTTAGTTTAAGCCCAGTGCTTAGTTTAGCCCAGTGTTAGCAGAAAAGCTACACTGATATTTATTTTCTGCATAAACCTAGAGCTCTGAGCTCCAGTTTGTGCTCTCAGATAAATTTAACTATGCTGCCAGAAGTCATCATTGCAATTTAAATTTAAAAAGGACAATGAATCAGACTCCTGAAGTAAGTGAGGTTCTTTTGACTAGTTGGCTCAGATTAAAAATAAAATAAAAAATAGACTTTTTATAAGAGAATGCACTTGCAGTGTTTTAACTAATATTTTGACCTGCACAGGTAGAGGGTTGTTTTTACTAATGTTTCCATTCAAAGCCAAAATGCATTTTGGAACTACTCCAAGAATTTAGTTTCTATCAGAGGCTACACAAATCTGCCCTTCTCTTGCACCATTTCATCCTCACACTCTTGCCAACAAAAGAACATCCAACAGGCCAAGCTATCCAACAGCAACTAATGGATGGCCCTTGAGTGTCACATTTGAGATCTCAGCAGTCTTGGCTCTGAACTGGAGATTTAAAGCCACATGTTTGTTGATTTCAAGTTAATTCCTCCAGTTAGTCTCACCACTGAGAAGGTGAAGTCAGAGGTGGTCTGATACATTCAAGCTTTATCTTAGGAGCTGTGAGATGAGTTCACGAGAGACACAGTTTTCCATCCACATCTCAAAACCCACGTGCAAACGCTTGGTCAGCCAGTGTGGCTCCAGCTACAGTGTTGGACTACAGGACTGCTGCCTAGTAAATGCCAATTGTAGGTTTTAATGAGACAAACCAATTAGATGGCTTGACAGACCATCACAACAGTGACGCAACCATGCTCAACCCCCCTTAGAGGAGCAGCAGAATTTCAAAGAACTGCTATTAAAGAAAAGTCACAGAATAGCTCGCACACAGCCCTGCAAACAACAACATCACCCACAGGCTGTAGAGCAAGGGGAAGGGCGATGAGAGTAAAGCAGAAACAAGTGAAAGGAATTAATTCAAATACTGACTTCTCCCTTTCTAACACTCAGCATGTGCACAGCTTGGGTTTCAGGTACCACCTATGAAATACAACTGCTGTACATAACTCCCAGTGTATTACTGGTTGAACAGAGCCTACAGAGACTTAGAGCATGGCCCTTGCAAAAATGCACACCTATAAAATCTCTAGTGCCAGGCAGTGTGTTAGATTGTCCTACAGATACCAACTGATAGGCAAGGTTGTATTCGCTGATCCTCCTACACACACAAAGCATTTCCTTCCTGAAAGCCAGAGGAAATTTTTATCACTCCATACCCTGACTTGCAGGTGTGATCCCTGCAGAGGATCAAGGGATATGGAGTTTGGAATTTTGTCTCTTCATCCTCCCTTGGGTACCAGTTCATACATCACCTGCTGTCCCTCCTGGTTTGAACTAGGAGTCTGGCCGTCCTCACGGCTTGCTACAAGCAAGGTCTCACTTATTTTCGGCATGTTGAGTCCAGCACCTTAAATGTCACTAGGACACAATCCAATCAATGAAGTGTTTGGGTGAGGCTCCCAAGATAAAATTTCATTTGTAGAGTGCGCGTTGAGCAGTTCTCAGCAGTTACAGTCCTCTCCTGCTGAAAGAGACATCAAATAGAAGGTCCCACAGACATGGCAAGATTCTGCTTGTCAAACCAGAGATCATTTTACAAAGCCCTTCTTTCCAAGTGAGCCACGCTTCCTTATTTTTACATATGTGTCAAGGAGAATCCAAGACTAGCAGAGTAATGAAAGTTGCTAGCTACAGAATTCACTGTGGCTTGTCAAAGTTATTTTCCCTAAATTGAAGGCCCATAAACACGCCCCTCTTGGACTGCATTACACACAGATCATAAAAGGAAATCTCAAGACCTGAGCTGATGCTGAGAGGACACTTTGTTCCTGTTACTCATGAGACTGAAGGGGACACCTGCGATGCTGTAGTGCACCGAGAGGATTGCGGGCAGCAGGGGCTCGTGTGACTGTGTGGAACATCTGTTCTGCCCCATATATGCTGTCCAAGTCTCTCTTCCCAACCTACTGCTAGTCATTATTCAAAGAGATACTACACAGAACCACCTCCTTTCCCATCAGCTGTGACTGAGCCCTGTCCCAGTATGCTGTTGGTGGAAGAATCCACCAAGGACCGAGGCACCATGCTATGGTTTCAGTCACAGATCCAGTAACCATAACATAGCTGGAGCTGCAATGCAGGCCACCACAGGCTGAAAACTCTCTGCCTGCTTTTCATGTTAGTATAAATCACTCGACACCATGCAAAGTACCTCTGCCAGCTCTTGACAGCCTCTCAGTAAGATCCAACAGACCACAACATGTCAGAGTGGGAATTTTGCCTTAACAAGTCCAAACTGAGCTACCCCAACCCTCCTGAGCAAAGACCTACACTTAACGTGTCTGTATTTGTTTCTGTGGGGTAAAATATTCTGTCAAGCAGCAGGTCATTAACATATAACTAGGTAGTTTTCAATAAACTGGTGCCCAGCTACCGCAGCAGTAAATGATAACCTAGTGCCTGGTAGCATCAGTGAAGCCGAAGGACTCCTGGCCGCCACAGAGTCATAGCTCTAGAGATTCTGATATGCACAGCAACAAATTATGTGCTTCAGAGAGAGGGAAGACAAGGCAGAGCCACTTGGCACAGAGTAGAAAAGCTGCTCTGCAGACAGCGAGCTCACCGTAGGTGTGAGAGGTTGGCAGGGTGGGAGATATGCAGCCTGGAGCTGCTCTTATGGCCTTTGTCCCAACCCCAGAGAAAGGGGTGTTCCTTGGGAGTGCATCCTGTATGCACGTGCATCACAGACACCAGTGAAGAGCTGCTGTTGCAGGGATGTGGCGGGCAGCACGCACAATGACTGCTTTCCAGGGACATGGGCTTAAGGAGGGGAGACAGCTGAGTGCTGCACAACAACTGCCTCCTTTTCCACACTCCATCCAGAGCACTAGAGCCGCTGACAGGTCAGACCTCTGCAGACTTATGTCAAGGGTTAAACAAAATCCAAGCTGCTGTCAGCAGCAAAGTGAGGCTGCAACTCTATGCCAAAACATGGACGCAGGCCTGCAGTGTGCTTCTCTTGCAGAGCACCCTGACACACTTCTCAGGAGGCAGAATATCAAGCCAAAACAAAATTAACAAAAAAAAGGCAAGATAGAAGAGAAGTACTACATGTGGCTTACAAGGCCATTACTGCAAGATGGAAGTTTGCATGCAGTGACTTCATGGTTAGTCCAGTCAGTGAAACCTGGAGCAGTGGACAGCAATGCCATTTAGGAGAAGCGGAGCAAAATTGTGGTTTACAAGACTTTCCCCGGCCACAATTTTGATCCTTGCATTCCCCAGTAAAATGACTGAGATACGAACTTGAGATAACACACAGGCACGGTGCAAAGCTCCGAGGCCTTCGTGCCCACAGCCGCTTCCTTCCCGTTCCCTCAGGCACCTGTGCAGCAGCATCACCAGCTGTCAAGAACGCAGCACCGGTGCTTCACGCCCACCTCGCCTCTGCCCCCCAAAACCCGCCCGAACGTGTCACAATGGCTCAAGAGGGAGTGAGGCTCGCTCTCCTCCGCTGGCCCCCTCACAATAGAGGATTGCCCTATTTGTGTGTGAAGGAGAGGGGCTGCCGCCCCGGCCCTCGCATCTGTAAGGGCTGGAGACAAGCCGCACAGATAGGCAGAAATCAATAAGCTGGCGGATCAGAGGGCCCGGCGGAGGAGCCGCTCCTTGCACACGCACAGGGGCCGAACATCTGTCAGGCAAACAAAAAGCAACCCAAGCGGAACAAAAGAGAGGATTATTTTAACTCAAGTTCTTCTTCAGTCTCAGCAGGCAACGTTCAAGCCGTCCTCGTATTCAGACACCGAGGCCTTATGGAGTACGGGCTGTCCGGGAAATGCCAAATGCTGTTACCAGAAGACAAAAGAGGGGGAAAAGAAAAAAAAAATAGATATGGAAAATTCAGAATGTCTTGTTGACTGTGATTGAGCAGGGGGAAGGTGGAGGGGCACCAATAAGGGGGCAGAGGGCAGGGAGGGGAGTAGGACAGAGTGACGATGCAATGAAAAAGTTGATGACAAATCTCCACAGCAGTACTTGAAAACAAAGCTGATCATATCAAATCTGCCAGAGAAGCATAAAATACTGTCGCACAGCTATGGATTGACAAGCACTGAGGCTGCACCCCCCAGCTCCCTCCCTCGTGTGAAAGGGCAGGCTTGCTGCAGCCCTTCTGCTTGTGCAGATGAACCCAGGGGAGTTGGCAGAGCTGGCCCCACACCCCAGTGCCCTCCTCACCTGGAAGAAGCCCAGCTTTGACCACAAGCCCTTGGCATTTCTTGGGGAGCAAAGGATTTAGGATGAGCTCAGAAACAAGCTGCCATGCCTCTCCCCTGTGTCTGGTGTTAGCCAGCATACACAGTTATTTTGCACATTGTTTTCTCCAGCACAGCTAGCATGTTGTATATGTGCTAGAAATAGGTGCGAAACAGTGAATTCAAGACAAGACAGATCTAGTAAAATCAGATTCGGGCTTAAAATGCCAGAAAACTTTATCCTTTCTGAAAGAGAGGTGGTCATATCATAGCTGAAAATGCCCTGTATTGCATTCACATGCTACTGCTCTGTGCCCTTATTCTGCTGTGGCTTGGTGCATTTTTGAACTCAAGTATTATTAGGGTAAAAAACCTTCTAGGCTTTGGGTTTCCTTCAGCAGTTTCACAGTGTGTAAGCTGCCTTCATTGCTGAAAGCAGAAGCTGTTCTGGATAAAGATGGACTTGTTTATTTGAAGATTCTGAAGCTGCAGTTCTGTGGTCTGGGATGCACCTACCATCAAATACTAGCCCACAGCATCCCACAAAACAGATATACATCTCAGCCTTAAAAGTGACTTGCCATAGAAAACATGGGTTCTTAATGGCATTTTAGGAAGCATCACAAAGGTATTTTGACCCAGCTTCATTTTATTACATTCTGTTTGGGGTGGGGGAGGGATGTGAACTGAGAGATTTTGACTTGGTGAAAAGTGGCTCCTTTACTAAAAAAAACAAAAACAAAGTAATGATTTGAGAAAACCAAACCAAAACATATGCTTAGCTGCTGCCTCATCTTAGAAGGTTCTAAATTTCCTCAGCCTTATTTACAATGCCAGATACAACTGGGCTGGCTGTCTTAACAGACATGACCCTTAAAAAGAGTAATCCCTGGTTTCTTTTGTTTTGCTTGAGAGAGTAAAGGAGAAGGAAGGGCTGCCTTCCTTATCCCTGGGGAGGGTCTGGGCACAAAGTCCCATCTGCCACAGGTAATTTCATGGATCTCTTGAACTCAGCCTCTACACATCAAGGAGGAACAAGTGAGACTTTGAGGGACTTAAGCCACTTGCGTATTTTGCAGACATGTACCACCTACCTGAGAGGAACCAGAGGCAGCAGAATAGGAGCTCTGTCAGCAGCTGGAGACAGGCACAGCAGCCTGGTCCTGGCAGCATGCTCCTTCATCACCAGCAAACAAGGGCATCTGCCACAGATGCAGCACCTATCTTTCCTGGAAGCCTTCCTCAGGTGTACTGAGAGGATTTCATTACCCACAGCAGGACAGTAACCTCTGCTGGCCACTGCAGACCTGCGTACCTTCACTCCATCTACCCTGGAGACTCCCCAGCATCCATGGAGAGGACAAACTGAAGTCCAACAGCAACAGACACACCCTCCATGCTGCACTGCAGGTTTGTGCAGGGAGAGTACATCCAGCCCCCTGCACATGTCCTACACAGATCATGCAGATGCACCTGAACTATCTGCCCAAACACAGAAAGGCTTCACAAGGCCAGAAAGACCACACTCTCCTGCTAAAACACAGTAATTCAGATGCCAGCCTTTGGCATCTCCTTATCCAAGCTTCACTGATTCTGGGCCTTCATGTCTTCTGCAGGGAGTCTCATCCAGCTTCCCCCTCTGAATAGCCCCAAACCCATTTCCCACTGCTGTTTCTGGCCTCCCCAGTTGGTTGTTGACTTTCCTTCATCAACATTTACTCAACTCAGTTGCAGCCTTTCCTGGATACCTCACTTCACCTGTGCTGCAGTTTTTGTAAGAAGTGTTTCTGACCGACTGCTTAGTCATGTCTTGGGAATTTCAGGGGTCCCCTGTTTTCCTTTTGCAAGCAGTTCTCATTCAGTAGAGATATCTCACTGTTAGGATATTATTAATATTTGTCCATAGTCAATATTTTTCCTAAAAACCAAAGTTCTTGAGTTTCTTTTACTCTTTTGGGTTATTTTTTGGCAGGTCTCAAACCACATGCAAGTCCTTTGTTAAGCCATACAAGCAAATGCTTCTATAGAACTGGGCTTTCAGTAAAAGAGGTGTTAAAACGGAGGGCTTGATGTTATGGTGGTAAATAATAACAAAATAATACAAAGTTGAACATTTACAGGCGAGAAAACTGTTAAACGTGAGGAAGAGTTATGGTAAGGGGATAGTTATAGTACATTGTGCAATAAAACAGGGAAGATGTCGTCCTTCAGCTTCTATCACAGAAATATGTTCCTGATTCTCCTTTTACACTGACTCCTCCAGAAGCTGGATAAGAACCAAAGAAAGAAACAACAAAGTAGTAAAAGTAATAAAAATAATATGCATCTTTTTTGTGAAATCTTGCAAATTTGGCTTTGGAAAATAAATTTGTTCAATGTGTTTAATTTTGTCGTTGTCCATCAGCAATGAAAGAGAAGCCATCTCATCAGTAGGATCTTCTTTTGAAGGGGATTAGGCCTGAGTCAGTCTGACTGTGAGAGACCCTTGGATGAGGGTCTTTTTTGCACACAGTCTGGCATGGCTGTTTCCTTAGAAAAATAGGCTTTGGGGTTGTTTTGATGCCTGTGAGGTTGCTCCACAGGCAAAGGATGCACCTGGAAGATGCAGACCAGGGACAGGGAACCTAGACAGAAGAAGGCACCTGTCACTTGCGAGTGGAGACTGACAGACACCTGCTCTGAGAGCAAACATGATCTGTCAGTGTGATGAGTCCCCATTTCCTCTGGAGCCACAGAGCACCCTGCAGTCCATCCATGCTCCTTCTCAAAGCATGAGAGACACAATGCCAGTGTGGGATAGAGCACACATGGTGTGTTAGAACGGCTTTGCAGATGAATTGATGTGCTCCATTAAACTACACCTTGGGCACTCCTGCTCCAAGAGCCTAAAAGAGAGAGAGGCGGCTAACCAGCAACTCTCAGGCAAGCAGCTGTGACATGTGACCACAATAAATTGATGGTGGCCACAGTTTTGAGGGCTAAAATCAAAACAACTGAACAATCAGAACAAGTTTTTGTCTTGTGGCTGCAGTGAATTCCCTGGTGGCTGCACACAGCCACTATTATTGTCTTTGAGAGTCATTGCCCTAAGAGATGAGTTCTTTAACAAGAGAACAAATAACTCAATTAGAAATTGAAACTACATTCCTGAGAGGAGTTCAGCAGCCTCTTCTCCCATTAGCAACAGTGGGAGTTGCCATGCTCTGCACATTGCCCAGTGATAGCTCTTCTCCTTCCTTCAGCAGACAACTCTGCTGTAACTGATTGCTTCACAATGTCATCCCAGTTTTCTTCTTCTGGGTACCAGTTGCTGATATGTGTGAATGTGCTGATTTTTGGATAAATTTCAGCCAAGGAAAAAAAAAATCTTATTCCACAAAGCAAACTGGAAAGAGCAGGACATCAGATTTATGAGGTGATGAGCAAAAATTTGTTGAAAAGTACTTACTGAATACTCACTTTGTGGATAAGCTTTTTCTTTCAAGAAGAGAGAAAAATAAGTCATTCTAGGATATAAAACGATTCAAGAAATCACACTTAGGCAGTTTGAGGATGATAAGTTGGTCAATCTGAATTTTGTGAGAAGTACAGATGTATTAACTTTTCTCCAAGATAGGAAAAAGAGAGAAAATACATTTATTAAATGTATTCAGTGGGCGTGGGAAGCCTCCTGCAAGGAATAAAATGTCCTTTGAGTCTATGTGGTGGTAGTGTGGTACTAAAAAACAGAAGGGGTGAAGGAATTGTGAACAGCTGGTGAGTGGCGGTCCTATACCGAAAGAATGAAGTGTGGAGGAGGGGAGAAAGCAATTTAAAAAACCAAAACAACAACAAAAAAGAGCTAAAATCCTAACGACAGTAAAATAAAACCCAAACAGAAAAACAAAACTGAAGTGTTGGGAGTGTACTGTCAAACACCAGCTTCCCATGGATTGTAAGAGCAACAGAAGCCATTGTCCTTTGTTGGGGATGGGAACCATAAAAAATAAACTGGGCTGGGAACGTAGCTGCTGTATGCTCTCAATCACATTTCTCAACTAAGCCCAACACAACTCTGACTCTTCAATATGCTGGATGCTCCACAGAAGATGAGTGCGCCCCTGCCTAGCTGGGGAGATGATCGGAGAGCACTCACCATCCTTCAAAAAAAAAAAGTTCCTATCTGCTAGAATGTAACTACTTCATTAAGGCTCTCAGGTGAGAAATAAATGATTGCTCCACGGCAGGGTGGTGGGGATGTGGGACAGGCACTGGCAGCCAAACGCGTGGCGCAGCCTGCGGCCAGCTCCAGGGAGGGGCTTGGGCTGGGGCGCTCGCAGGCGGCAGCAAGCCCGGCTCCGGGCACGCAGCTGGCACACAGCTGGCACAGGGCTCTGCTCCAGAGCTCCTGAACCCACAGCTGGCACATGGCTCTGCTCCGGGCCCCTGAACCCACAGCTGGCACACGGCTCTGCTCCGGGCCCCTGAACCCACAGCTGGCACAGGGCTCTGCTCCAGAGCTCCTGAACCCACAGCTGGCACATGGCTCTGCTCCGGGCCCCTGAACCCACAGCTGGCACACGGCTCTGCTCCAG
>VXBQ01006348.1:632499-724834 GCA_013400175.1 Phainopepla nitens | reverse complement strand
AGCTCCTGAACCCACAGCTGGCACACTGCTCTGCCCCGGGGCCCTGAACTCACAGCTGCACTCCTTCCCGACAAGAGGAAGGCAGAGGTTTATGCCCACCCTCAGGCGGCGTGCGCTGGCTTTCCTGGCAAGCTGTCCCCGTGGCGCAGCATTGCACAAATTTGTCCTTGCGTGCTTCCACCTGGCACGGCAGAGTTCGGGGTTTGGCACTTACTCGTGCAGGAGAGGCTGGGAGGAGCTGCCTGCTCCCCCCGCAGTGCCGGGGACCGCTCGTGGCTCGGGCAAGCCCGGCACGTTCCGCAGGACGAGGGCACAGCCCAGCACTTGTCCCGTGCTCCCTACCCCAGCCGCGCTGGGAACTGCGTGGAACGCTGCACAGAGATCCTTAAAAGCACAGGTGATTTTTGAGAAAGCGAAGGCTAAGCCCACGGACCCTAACTGAGCAACAGCGGTGGTACATAACGTTGTGACAGACATAGGCAACAAGGGAAAAGTTTTTCACCACTTCTCACAGTAAAAATATTAATGGACTTTGCCTGAAACAATGAGACACCAAGGTCAAAACAAACAGAGAATGTTATCTCTTCCTGTATAGTATCAATTATAAACACAAAGAAACAAAGCGAGATAAGAATGGTCTATAAGTGCAATTCAACACAAAGATATGAATACAACATGAACTCAGCAATTCTTAAATCACAGAATGCCAGATACTAGGAGGATACATTGAAAGAACTGTCTCCCTTTGCTAGCCCTGTTCTTAACAGTTCTCCTGACCACTCTTGGAGGCTGGAAAGATCTTTACTGAACACAAGTCTTGTTTTCTTTGATTTTTCATTTCTACTTTCATTTCTACTTTGATTTTTCATTTCATTTCATTTCTAAAACTTGATATACTTAGTGATTAAAAAAGAACCTGTCTCTGCAATAAATATATTCAAATCACACCGAAGGTCCTATGTTAACCTTACTGCCACATGTTTTGACATTCAGTATTTTTAAACTTTTAAAAAGGCTTCTGCTCAGGGATGGGCTCATCTTTTTCAGGGCATGATTGACAGGGGTCCATTTCAAAATACCTCCCATTAAGGGAAAAAAAAAAAAAAAGAAAACCACCTTAATGGTGAAGCAGGGAATGACAGCAGCAGACAAAAGGTCGTTGCTTCTTTGTTCTTGAAATCTGAAGAAAATACAGAGAACTCCATTGTATGACTTTTTCATGCACAACATTGTCTCCCTTGACCCCATGCACATCTGCAGCCTGAAGTCCTCTGTTATCTCTGGATAACAGCTGTTGCATCACTGATTATTCATCAGTTCCACTTTAGTCTGCCTAAGGTGCTGTGAAAAGACCACAAGTTGCTGAGTTTACTAAGTGAATTCAAGATAAAACCTAAAATTGCTGGGAAAAAAAAGGAATAACACTGGATAACTCTTACTGGACATTTTGTTTGCTTGTCTGTAACACAAAGGCCTATACTTAACATATTGGTATGGAAGGATCTTTTAAAAATCTCATAGAATCCCCTAATTTTCTTACCTAATCCCTTTATAGTTTTCATTTGGCTTTGGATAGCAAACTGCAAGGGCAAAGAACATATGCAGTGGGCACCAGAGAAACAAGCAAGCCCTTCAGTTATATGATGTGCAGAAGCAGAATTTGCAGAGCGATTAATTAGTGAGGATTTCCAGTTAAAAGAAGGGGGACAAAGAGGTACGTGCACAACCCAGCCCCTTGGAATGCAAATACTCCTTGATCTTTATTTGGGGCAGAGGAAGTAATTTCTCTCCTGTCCTCTCACACTTGCTATGGAGACCACAATTCAGTATGCACCTCCTCCCCAGGTAATTCATCTTCTGGGCTCTTCCATCACCACCTCCCCCAATCATTTTCCACCCCTGCCACTCCCCAGTTACCAATGCTCATATTCCCACATGGGTGCTAAATCCCATCAGTTTTTCTGTCCGAAGGATAAGGATGGAAGAGGATTTCTTTGATCTCCAAGACTCTTTCATGGGTCATTTGAGAGGTGAGGATAGAAGAAGGTGAAGATTTCCAGTTTATCAGCAAGGCATTGATGGCCACCAGATTGCTGGGAATATAATAGTGGATATTCTTGCAAAAAAAAAAAAAAAAAAGGTTGTTTTGCAGCCCAACACTAAGTTGTTAATGAGCTCCTGGTGTAAATTCATGGCTGCAGGGACTGACCCTAAGCAGGTGGCTCTGCAGTGACATGCAGCCTATATTATCTACTTACAAGTAAGTTCCACAGCTCCTGTCCCTGAAATATCTGGGTACTAAACATGTGAGTTTAGATTAGTGTTATGGAGTCCACAATGTGCTAGGCATATTACCAGAAATAGAAGCCCACCCTGCAGACTGTAAACCAGAGAAAACAGTTTCTGTAGGAGCCCCAGAAGAGTCATAGGCTATACTGTGAGATGGCCCCGAGTCCTGGTACTGGTGGCTCATTTGCCTGGTGGCCACCAGTAAAGCAGAATGTTTGGAAGTCACCAGTCTTGGATCTCTCCAAACCTGAGGGTGCTGCACACACACAAGCGTTGCAGGTAGCTGCAGTTTGTCTGTGGGAGTTATGAGTTCTCCAGCCCAGGTACAGGATGTCAACACCTAAGTCTACTGCAATGATATAGAGCTAAAGGTACATATTCAACCTTTGTTCTAAATTAATTCCCTAATTTGATTGCAAAATGACTGTTTTTCATGCTTTCAACTTGTCTTTTGTCTCCTCCGGTTCATCCACATCACATCCCTTGAAATTATATCACACTCCCTTTGTCCATATGCCAAGAATTTGCTAAGGACTTGCAAAATCCTCATTCCTGATTGTTTACCTGTTTGGTACTGCATTTCTGCCTTTCTTCAGAAAGCAATTCTGCCATAGCCTTCTTCTGTTGGGCAAAATTATGCAAATTGCATAGATTAAATTGCTGTATAATGGTTGATCAGCTTTTCCTTATTGTTTGCCATTTGCTACACAGGATTTGCGTGCATTTAAGAGTTTTATGTGTTTAATAGTTATTTAAGAGGCTTAGCATAGCTAATACCTTCAAGCAGTTCTGTCCCTGCAGGCTGGAGAGAAGTAAAGGCTACCTCTGGCATTGGTGGTTTGGACTGGAGGAGTTTTAAAAATTGTTTTAAAAGCTTGAGTGGTGAAGATGCTGGGGAGAAGATGCAGTGACTGCTGACATTGTTTGCAGACAGTGTTGCTGTTTACCAAAACTCTCTTCTGTCTCTCTTTGATAAAAGGAGCTACAAAGCAGACCCAGCTCCCACTGGAGGAATGGGTTCAGCAGCATGCGGGTCTCCAAATTCCATGTTTTCTATTACAGCCTGTTTCCACTCATGTACATGCAAATGCTTGGATTCACTGTGGCACGAGCGTAGGCTCCTATTCTGGCTCGAGGCTGGTTGCAAGAGAACATATAGGCATTTCCTCTCAGTTGCCAGATCCTGTTCTCGTTAACATTTTGCCAACACATTAATCATATTGCAAATCCCACATGCCCCTGAGCAGACTCTTCCTCCCAGCTGCCTCATCCCCATTCCTTGATAGACAGACTTTCATCTCTCTCCCACTCCTTACACTTTTCCAAGAGCTAGAGCCCCACCAGAGCAGGCAGGACAGGAACAAAGAGTGCTTTGCTGCCATCGAGCTGGCTTTTAGGCATCCTTGCCGGCCGCATAGCAGAGGCCACTCCAGTGCACTCAGCAAAGCACACAGAATCCAAGCAATACCTACGGCTTTTCTGTAAGCAATTAACTGAAGAAGTCAGGTTTGGTTTTCTTAAACAAATTAGCCTTTTAGTATTGAGTTATATACACCGTTGAGAAAACAGAGAGTAAAGTAAATACGTCCTTGAAAAGCAGCCCTTCTCCCACGCAGCCCCAGAGAGTACTACTCACACATTTGCCCACTGCAAACAGATGGGCCATTTTCTTGTGTCTCTATTAGGTAATAGGCTCAAGCTGTGAACAAATAAAGCCGAAAACACCCAATATGCCAATGTGTTAATTTTGTCTTCCTGTAGGTGTCCCTGTCGATTGCAAAATTGAGGCAGCCCCAACTTTTTAATTTCTTGGGGTTTTGGTCGGGTGTTTTCTGGCTTTGTGTTTTTTAGGTTTTTTTTGTTTTGTTTTGTTTTGCTTTTCAACAAAGACAAGTTATATCCTTTTTCCTGAACAAAATAAATTCTGAGCATTTTTCACAGTAACAGATAAATAAAGTTGTTGAATAAGCCATATGTGAGAAACAACAAAACTAACTCTCACAACTTGATGGTGCATCTGTAGCTGTGTTATTTATTTAGATAGCTGGACTCTCCATTAAAGTGTTCATGTCTGTACACATTTTTTACCAAACCAAAGCTTTAATGATAAGCCCAGAACCATTATACCCAATGTGACTATGAATACACACAGTATATATAAATATTTGTCACTTGCATGTGGTACATGATGCACTTCACTGAGGTATAGCTCAGGGGAGTGTCTGGCTCAGGCTCCACAGTTTTTTTAAAAACTAGTAACATGTGTGAATTGTTTATCATTACTTTTATGCACAGACTGTCCCCATGCTTGCACTGAAACTGCCAGAAGGTTTCCACTGGGAACAAAAAGGAAAATAAGAACTCCTAAAGAGGTCTAGATATTGACTAAAAAAACCCCAAAACCTCAATATTCTTTTTCCAAGGTACTAAGTCAAAATCTGCAGTTTTACTTATTTTGCCTGGAAATTCTACCTCCTTGCAGAGTCGAATTCTTCAGCCCAAGGAGGAGCAAGTGCTGAATGCCACAGAGATTTGTGTACTTCCCAACACAAATTCAACAGTTCTTAATGCACTCAGGCCTGTACCCAAGAGATATAAAGGTGCTTCTCTTTCTTTAAAGCTTAACCTGATTAGAGTCACTCCTATGACTCTTAATTTACCACTATCAAACTGCCTCTCCTATTGTTATAACCTTTCTTTCTTTCACGAGGGCTCTTTGGAAGCTTTTCACATACTTGTTAAATGCTCTTGGTCACAAAGCCTGCTCAAAATTCCCTTGATCATGTCATTGCTATGGTGTAAAATTGAATTACTTTTACAATGCATGCTGTACCCTGGCAAAGTGAAGCCTTTCCCACAGTTAACAGAGGTGGAAGACCTCAAAAATAAACGAATAAGGGAGGACAAAAAAAAAGTGAAGTTTCATTAAAAGGGGGAAAACAACTTTTTCTTGAAATGCGGAGAAGGCAAGCTCAAACAGCTCTTTAGCGAGTGTCTGCTGGGCACATTATATCACTGTTTCAAAAGAGAAATGCTGGGGAGAGGTTAATAAGAGTGAAAAGTATAACATTTGAAGTTTGCTTGATTTTTTTTTGTGGTGGTTATAGACAACATCTTGTCTCCCTAGAAGAATCAAGAACATGGACTGCTTTTTTTGTTTTGAAAAATGGCTGTGGGATATCGTAGGGTTGTGGATCACAAAGTTAGTTCTCATCTTTACTTGTGTCTTTTTTATAGGATTGGACACCAAATGAATGAGGTTATCCAAACCAGAAACAGGTATTAAAACTAAGCAAGCATACATTGAGGGCATACTCCCCATACCCCCAACAGAAACCCTCTCACATATCCTTCCTGGAAAACAAGCCAGGCTTTCTTACTTGTACGGTATCACCTAAATAAAGGATTTTGATTAGCCCTGCTTGTTCCAGAGTCTCATTACACTGTACAATAGCAGGGCCAGACTTCCTGCTGGAGATAGCAGAGTACCCCTTGGAAGGCAAGGCTCTCTTTGGGAGAGCTCCGTGGTGTTGCACCGTCTGCAAGGCGTGAAACACCCGCAGCAAAACATGTTAGGGACACGGCTAACATCCAGTGACCCCACTGATCAACTACTTTACCTGGTGTCAAGAACTCAGGCTAATTTTCCTTTCCCCTGTGTTTTTGGTGCTGGACCTGTTAATTAATGTTATACTGTGAAGCTCACGGTCCCTTCTGACACAGCCACAAGTGGCTTCCTTCACCTTCAGGTTTTCACATACTTAGCAGCACTCTCAGTCCTCAAGCCAGCGGGCCAGGACCAGCAGGAGTCATGGCCAAGGCCCTAAGTGGAGAGGGTCAAGATGCACCCATTCTTATCTTTGGCAGCTCAGTCTCAGGAGTCCATAAAGTTCATGACAGTCTTGAGTGGCTTCAGTCCTGCCTTTTCTGTAAAAGGTGCTGTGCTGCCATATCATGGGGTAATAGTCATCTTCCCCAGGCGGTGGTCTTGCAGGTATAAACTCTGCTAAAAACATGCTTTTGTGAGAGCTTGGTCCTGCCAAGAAGGGTGATTCCTGTTATCATGAAAGATGTTTGTGTGGAGCTGTTTCCACTGTGCCCTGCCCTCTGATGCAGGCATGGCACATCTGGACAGATGTGACCCCTCTGTTGCTCAAAGGGATTCCCAGTTAACCAAGCAGCAAGGAGAACAATGGGAGCAACACCCTTTTGACTTGCATGGTTTTCATCTTTCTTTTGCTTCCCCTGGATTTTCTAAGGCAGGCTGTGAATACTGAAGTGTCACCACTCGCACTTAAAGCCTTTGCAGGTGATAGTGTGATGCTTGTTCACACCAATATGAGAGGAACCCCTCAGCAGGAAGTCAGTTCTTTCAGACCTCTTTAGAAATGTGTGATAATCTTGTAGTGTATCAACACTTTCTCCCTCCCTCTCTCCCTGCCTCTAATTTCTCTAAAACAAGGCTGTGTTAGTCTCTACGTTTTATGCTGCTGCTGACATAGCTCTCCTTTCTTTAAATTTGTCTGTTTCACACCTCACTACTCAGTGCTTTGAGGACAGGTTTATGCATTCAGTCTACACCTAGCCTGCTGTGTTGCACTCTCCATGATGCTTTTTTTCCACATGCTTTGGAAAAGACACATTTGGTGATAGATATGCAGGCCTTTTTGTGTTCTCTTTATTTTTTTTTTTCCTTCCCTCTTGTGCTTTGCCTTCTCTCTAACTGTTGGTCCATATTTAAAATTTGCACTTGTGAATCACATTCCTCCTATTCTTACATGTTCAGATCCAGTCAGATTTTTTTTTTCTTAACACAACTAGCTTTTATTATGTACCATAATTCTGAAGTTTTCCAGGAAAGGAAAGCCTGAGGTTCTAGACCCTCTCTGGAGTCAGTGGCAATTTGAATGTGAATCCACATCCCATAGGAAGACACTTACTATCAAAATGATGTTTGTTCTATGTATGTATTTGTTTCAATTACCAATCCACCAAATAACCTTTGAAAGATTGTTTTATCTTGATATGCAATAAAGTTGAAGAGCTTGAGAAGAGTTTCCTGGCCAGCTTTATTTATATCACTGTTGTCTCTGAGTTTCTCTGAAAGGTTGATTAATTTGCTCATGCAATTCAGCAAACAAGGCAGCAACTTGAGTTTAAATTTGGGAAATAATGACACAGAGGACAGGTTAAGCAATATTCCCAAGGTCACACTCCAAACAGGAATGTGCTCTGCCACAAGACTGATGGAGAAAATGTCATGCCAGGCACCACATGTGCCTTGATTGTCCTCACCCCAAACCTGAGAGTTGAAATGCTTCAGAACCCAGACTTTGGCTTGGTTGCACTCAGTGCTACTGTTTTGTTTGATGCAGATGAGAAGCAGCTCAGGAGGAACTTACGTGTGAACAGGTAAGTGTGTGGCTAAACCATCACCTCTGGGAGCTGAAGGGGACACCTCTGCTCACTCTTGACCTGTAAAACAGAGTGAGTATCTCAGATTAGGTTTGAAGTGTCTCTCTGGTGACAGGAGATAAGGTCCCTGTGGCTTGTTTAGGGAGAGACAAATTATGTACAGTGAAAGGCCTGGAGGGAAGGAGGGGAAACTATAATGAGAAAGACAATACATTCAGTATTGCCCTGACCCTGTAAAAGAGAAAGGGGGCAGTGACCAAAGCCCTGATCTAGATTAGATCCAGAGATCTGGCTGAGGCTACAATAAAATCATCTTCAAAGCTTACGTCCTGACTTCAATATTTGTTTTCTCATCTTGGGTAAGAGCTGGTTTGAGGACACTGCTTCAGGCACACCTTGAATACAAAACAATGTGAAATTCAAAGTGATAAAATAAACAGATAGAAACAAGTTATTTGGGAGATGGGAACTTTAACCAACACTGAATGAAATTATACAGAAATTCCAAGACCAGTCAAGTAGAGTATCTTAACATATTTTATCATGGTTAAATGCCTATTAGCGTGGGCATTTCCAGCAAGTGTCTTTTGATGCATTAGAAAGAACAGGCAAAAGAGCAGTTCTCATGGCTCTTTGAAAAACTCTTCATTTTTAAAAACTTAAGTAAGAGTTGGATTTCTGCCTGAAATCCTGTATCACAGATTGTCTCTCCCAGGGTGAAACTCTGTGTTCAAACATGTGCACATCTTTGCTATATCCAAGCCCTTTATTGTTATGGATTATTCTTTTTAGAGGTCCCTGAGGACTTTTAAGTAATTTTCTTATAATTAGGGGTACATGGTGAAGCATGCACAACAGCACTCAAAATGGAAATGTTCCTCACACTGCATTATCTGGCACACTCCTTCTGTGTCTGGTTTGGGCTGTAGGATTTTTCTAGTTTGTGTTTGTAGAGTTTGTCTTACATCAAAAGAGAACCAAGAGAAAAGGGAACAAAATCTTGAACCCACTCCCCTCTGCCACTACTGTGAAATATGTTCCCAAGAATGGGAACAAGAATGAGGGCAGGTCAAATTATGCAGCGTTGGTATATAAGTGCTCTGGGAAGGGTTACCAGGGCATTTCCATTATTTGCTGTGGCTGTTCAGTGGTTGTGACATTTAGAGGGTACTTTGAAGAAAATAGCCCGGCTGGTAAATGACTGCAGAGAAAGGGGAAGGCAAGCAAATGGAGAGGAGGGAAGTTCACAGAGATTTCCTGACAAGATGAAAGGGGAAAGAAAACTCAGTGAGTTCTTATTCAAAAACCATTTTGGTGGGCTCTGTTTGAATGAGAGAACTGCTTCTTAGCATGCTTAACAACTGCTTGGTCCTGTCCAGGAGTACGCTTCACCAAATGTCTGCTGTGTTTAACACCACAGTCAGCTTTGTAATGTGTGATGAGAATTATTTTTACAGCTGAGCTTCTTAAGGCAGGCCCTCATGTGTGTAAATCCTGGTGGGTTTTAACACACCTCTGTTGCACTAAAGAGAGAAGTGCTGACCTTCACTAGGATTTATAAGTATTAACACCTGATGTTTAAGCCAAATGAAAAGCAGCCTGAGAACCTGGTGTCCTCTACAGGGAACACAGAGTGTGCATGTGTTGAGATGAGCATGACAGAATCTTCCCTGCTGCTTCTCAGCACAGTTTTGGTCATGTTACATCCAAACCTTTACACAGACAATGATAATTGATAATTGATGCTAATGAGAAGAAATCCTCTGTCCTTTGCTTATAACAATAAGCCAACAGTGAAAAGCTTTGGCTTTTGCTGAAACAATGGTGAAATGGGCAGTGGAGTTGGAAGGAAAAGAGGCCCAAGCACTTCAGCAGTGCCTCCGTGGCCTGGGCAACCTGGCCTCCTCTGTTTTCATTGCAGCCTCTTTGTCCATGTGGAGCTCTTCACCCAACCATCAATACACTGAAGGTCTTAATTTCCTAATCTACCCTGTTGGCTTCCCCATGGGATTTACTCGCTCCCTCCTTCTGGTGATCTCATTTCCATGTGTATGGGATGAGGTGAGAGCATGGCCATTTCAAAGCCTCGGAAATGGACCTGCAGCACTGGGGTGCTGAAGGAGGACACGGGAATCAGCATGAGAATGTTATCCTAACACCTTGGCAAGAATGAGAGCCCTCACACAAATGTTTATTCAGAGGCAGAGGGATGGCCCTGCTGCAAAAATAAAATACTGGCAGCATTTTATTTTTCACTCTTAGAAGTGTGAAAGGGGGATGGGTAAAGAAATTTACAACTTATAATTCCCCCTCTGAGACCTACAAGATGCTACAGAGTTGTGGAAAAGCAAAAGGCTTTTAAGATGCGAGAGGGCATTCACTGCCTGCGGTGATCTCAAACCTGCAGCTTGTTCTTCTGACTGTGCTTGGAAAGAATTCAGACATAAAGTTGATGTCAGCAGAAGATGGATCAGAAAAGAGCAATGTGATTTTGCCCAAGTCATGGCTTTCAAAATCAAACAAGATCACTCTTGTTTGTGGCTGGAAATGCTCGGCAGCCTGATACAATCTGGCCACAGAGCTGTGCAAGGGGTGAGGTACCTACCAGGAGATCAGCAAATCTGGTCAGGTGATGAAAATTATCCTCTGCCTAGCAAAAGCTGTGAGGACTTATCGGGTACTCCTAACAGATCACAAGGCATGCTAATTAGTGTTGGACACTAATGAAAGGTTAGCACGGTGATTGCTGCTGAAGCCAAGCCGTGGCTGTTCCTGCTGCTGCTCAGCACAAGGTGCAGGAGAATGCAGAGAAAAGGTCTTGTGTTCTGAACCAGCCCAACCTGCTCTCAGCTGTGTCCTGGGAGCTGCCTCCACCTTCCAATAGTTCTCTCTGATGTCTTCCATCTATAACAACAGCATTAACATATCACACCTTTTTCCTGGATGAATGCACATACGTGATATCTCTAAAAATTTTGCCCAACATTAGGAAAGTTTTGCAAAAAAACCAAGCCTTGTCTGCCCCCACAACATCTCTTGGGAGACCAACCTGAAAGGAGCGGCAGCAAAGTATAATCAGAACCTACTGTAGACAGGCATATTTCAAACTCAGGGAGTCCACAAGATTTTTCTGACCTGAACGCTTGTGTCCTGAGGATCCTCAGCCATGGAACTTCAGCCCATTCTTTTGTACTGGGAAGGGCTTGACTTTGGGAGGATGATAAATCGTGGTGCCCTGAAGCAGATTAAAGCAGGTTAACAGAGAGCATGGCCTTATTTCTCACACAACTCACACTGGTGAGTTCACCCAGTTTCTAAGGTTTACCTGCCTGTCAATGATAAACATTTTGCATTAGTTTCCTGTTTTAACTACCAGCCTCTGGCTACCTTGTGTTACAGGGTTATGCCTCTACTCCTGATCAGCAAGTCCATCCCACGTCCAACGCCTGACCAGCTGAGGAGGAACTGAAGTGATAAGCCTGGCACAGTAGCTTGATCTCATTGACCAACCACTCCAGACAACTGAAAGAGATCGCTACACTTACCGGGACATCAGAAGACAGTGGCACATATTTCCAGCTTGTGTTAATGTGACCAGGACTAATATGAGCAAGGCCACTTCTATGGACCAATGTGTTGACAAGTTTCAATTTTTCATTATATTCAGCTTATAAAATAAAAGTAGGCTATTTATTAAATGTACAGGCATGAATCTGTTGTGCTCAGATGTCACAGCAGAATATTTTCTAGTCAATATAGCATATATTTTCACTTAATGAAGTCCAAAACTTTTGATATGGCATTTTTGTCCCATAGATGGTAACACTTAGTCTTCCTTATCTGGGAGAGGAACAGGTCCCAGAGATTTCCGCAGAACCAACAGAGCTCCCAGGTTCTGCAAAAAGTCCTCTGTCCCTCTACTCTGGTATAAGACTTCAGGAAAACAATCTGGTTTCATCCCAATGCTATCTGAGCTGCTCATTTCTAATAGTCAAAGGAAAAGCAGCACTTCCCAAGAACAGATTTGGGTCTCAAGTGAACTGAATAACCTCTGCAAGAGACTGGCTTTCCCCTAGCTTGAGCAGAAGCAAAGGACCCATGAGACTGACTGGAATAACATACCTCAGGGAAACAAGCCACTACCACCAAGCCACCAGGCTTCTGGTTTGTGTCACCACTGCAGGCTTCCTTTACAGTCAGAGACAAAACAGGCACGGTCAGGTGCTGGACTGGCAAGTGAAGGAAGACAGACTGCCAGTTTGCATCCGCAGCTTTCAGACAGCCAGTGCTGGTGAGTGCTCTTAGGTATCACAGGTTAGATGTCTCCAGTTAGTTGATGGGAATCTGGGCAAAATACCTTTGTCAGCCTCAGAGAGGAGCTTCACATTTTTCAGAACTGAAACCCTTTTAAAAAGATTCAGGAAAAAAAAAAAAAACAAAACCAGCAGAAGAGATAAATTCATGTTGCAGATGACTTACTGGACACTTATGTCTTCAAACTGAACCATCTTCAACTATGTGACAGCAAGTCAAGAGCAACCAGGAAACAGCTGCAGTGAATTTTGCTGAAAGACGAAGCCTTCCAGCCGGGGCCGAGATCTTGCACACAGCCTGGTCACTCTGGCTAGTACTAATCTTGCCAGCATCTTGGAAGGTCAGATGATGAGCTTGTACATCCACATGGAATTTTCCACAACAGCCACAGGCATAAGTTATTTTCGGTGATCCAACCTCAAACTTCCTATCAAGGCATTTCAATTCCCATATAACTAAAGACAGAGCACGGCTGGCTACTGCTTTCGGGGGTAGTAAAACCGCATGGAAAATTGAGGTTGTAGATTTAAAACACTCAAATAATTATAATTAGACTAAAGGCACTCTGAGTTTCGTGTCTGACGTGGAAGAATCGTGCAAACAACTGATAGTGAACCAAAGAAGCATTCCTGAATTCCTTATAAATTATCAGGCTCAGCCCATATCTGAAGATAGTGTCAAGCAAGGTGAACTGATGGTCTGATCTGGTGTAGCAAATCCCACTTCGTTTTGATTTCAGCCCCTTTTTGTCCAGCAGCAATAGTTAATGTTTGATATGCAGGGCACAGGGATAATTATCGCCACATCTGTTTTCTCTGTTACAGACTGCATTTTTAGCCTTGTAATCACTTACAATTGGATGGAGGATTCTCAGAATATGTTTATCAAAGACGAGTATTGAGAGGCATCTGTTTCATTTAATCTGGAAAGAAAAAAAAAAAGTCAAAATTGAATACTTACCCTGGAGCAATGCTGAAATTATGCTACACACTAAAGTCCAAGCTACTGCTCTATTAAATCAACTTTTAATGCCTCCTTGTTAAATCTACTAACCTTTCCTGCTCCAGACATGCCCAGATTTCATGAGCATCTTTGCCAATACTCGGAAGCAACTGATGGTAACCAAGAATAGAACACAGCAAAATTTAATTCCCAGAGTCAAACCAGCTTGTATTTTCCACTGTTATAATAAGCAAACTCTAATTAATTGTACTAAGCAAAGGCCTGGCTTACAGAAGCTCTGCACAGACTGCAAAAGCTCTGAAAGGCAAGACATGCTTTATTTGACAGCTTCTGCTAGAGAAAATAAAAATAAATACTTACAAGGAACATTCACATAACCCCTTGCTCATTTTGGAGTCTGTGGTTTGCAGATCATTGCAGACAAACTGAAATTGCAGTGCTTGGCTAAGTGAATTCCCACATATCTGTCTCAAAGTCTTGGAATTCTTTGAAGACAGAGGAAGTTTCAAGAATTAAAATCATCTTTAAGATCTTTATGAGGCAGTGTGACAAGGTACTTGGTGCTTGTAGGGAGATGAAAAACCAAAGATCTGTAATTTTTTTCCCAGCTATTCCTATGCTACTGGTGAAACACCCTGGTACAGGGAGATACTATCCTCTGAGCCATCTCTTCTCCTGTCACCCCTCATCTCCCCTGCAGTTCCTGGAAGAGTTGCTGGTACAGAACCTTAGGCTGCAGAGCAGAGACATCCATTGAGAGCTGACACTTTCTGAGTCTCAGTCGTGCCTCAGCTGTGCCCCATTCTACACCACTTAGCGGCCTGTAGAGGTGTTGAGGGCCCCAGATCCAAACCCTGAAGGATCAGGAGGGATAAATTAAAAACATCTCTTCCAACAGGGAAGATCAGAACTTGCTTTGCATGAGTTTTGTGTCTGCATGAAAACAGATGTATGCTGACTTCCAACAGGATCTGGAACCATCCATCCATCCATCCATCCATCCATCCATCCATCCATCCATCCATCCATCCATCCATCCATCCATCCATCCATCCATCCCGATAAGTGTTAACTGGTGTTAATAAACCACTGCACAGTATTTCAGTACTTAAAACACACAGTAGCACGAGGTGAGGCTTAAATAAAAGCACACATTTCAAATTCATAAAAATGACCACTAAAGGTTGACTTCATGCTAGTCTCTCAGCTGGCTGCTGTCAGTGTGATGAACTAAGCAATTCCATTTTTTAATGCCATGTAAATGATAGTGCTGTGTTGTGATACATCAATTAGGTTCTTTGAATAAATTAATCAGAAAATTTTGTAAGGATGCTTCTTTGCTTTCTAAAGAGAAAAAATACTATACCCAAACACAACCCCAGGCTTTGTGTTTATCTGGTGGTTTGTTTTCCTCTGGAGTTAATTCACGGGTTGAAATCTCCATGCATATATATTCACACATGTAAATAAGGAATGAAAGGCTTCACATTCTGTGTGAAAGGCCTCAGAACACTTCTCATAATTTAACTTAATAGATGTTAGCAACATGCCAACTAAATAAAGTGCCTTACACACATTTAGATGAAGCATCAGTTTTGCAGCTGACTGACTACTGCTCCATTATTTCTACTAATTACATATTTATCTGCCTTAAGGAGCAGTTTTAACTATTGATTCAACTAGAAACAGCTTGCACAAAGCCAAAAATAAAGCAGCATTATGAAGTCAGACTTTTACATGCAAATACAGGACCCAGTTAGCAGGGTATAAAGCAGCAGTCATGTAACTTCAGAAAGAGCTGCACCACCTCATGTAACAACTAAATTTGTTTCATCTCATGTTTTAACATAAAAACACAGAAGCTGGTTACAACTGGAGGAACTTACAAATGACACAGTACATGTGAATGTCCTGTGGTCAATGTACACTTCAGTGCTACACAAAAGAACAAGAGTCAGATTCATAAATGCTGAGTATTGCTCAGCATGATATGAAGAGCTTGGGAACTTCAAAAGGGACTAATGCTGTGTCTTGAACAGGCCCTAATTTCTCAAAAATTTATAGACTTCTTTTTGCTTAAGTACTCACAGAACAATCTGAAATCAAATCTTGGTTATGCTTGACCTATATTCAAACATTATATGAGTCAACACCCTTCCTACCTGAGTCTGGATTGCTACATCCAACTTAGCTCGTAACATATAATTCAAATCCAGAATTCCATTTATATAAATTAAATCATGATTTTCAGTGCCTACAGCTTCTCAGGAGTGGCTCTGACTATCTGAGGAAATGAGTGCAATGCTCATCTGTTGCACAGAACTCTCAGATGCTGATTTTGCTCATCCATGTCCAGTTATAATACACTTTCATTAACTCATAAAAGGTGCATCCTATCCCTTGTCTTCTCCAAACAACCACACAAACCAAAAAAAACAAGCATTATCGTATGTCGTGGATCTAAATCTCACCTGGCATGGGCCGAGACACTAATGCTGAGGGTCTGTGGAGCAATTTATGCAAACAAAGAGACCGAATGCTGAATTGCTGCAGTTTCAAAAATATGTCCCTGTAATGTTCTCCAAGACTCAAAGCCCATAAGTGAACATCACAGCCAGGTTGGGCAGCAAAAGTTGAGGTCTTGCTTGAGGTGACGAGACTTTGGGAGGCTGCCTTATAATCTTTCTTTATTTCCTTCTTGCCTTCTTTCTTTCCCTCTTTCTTTTGCACTTTCTTTCTCTCTCTCTCTCTCTCTCTCTCTTTCTTTCTCTTTCTCTATTTTTAAAATAATTAATGTATATGTTCAGGGATTTTGACATCTAGCATATGAAGGGTATGTGTGTGATTGCTATATGTAAAAGAAGCAAAGATGTATGTTGGATATATTGCTGAAAGTGTACTCATACATGGGTAAATGTCCATATATGCTATGTATTTGCAAGGGAACACACGAGTGCTTCTTCTGGAATAATGAAGAGAGCAGTAGATGATTGGGGGGGTGGAAAAGTCACCCCATCCCCTTGCAAAACCAAGCAGGCTGGCAAATAATAAGCATTAATGCCCTTAAACAATGTGTGCTTGAAGAATAGGGATGGATGGGTGTATTGGGGGGGGGGGGAGATTTGTAAATATTGCCCACAAATCATTCAGTGCTGCTTTCAGAGTGCAGTACTAAAGACAGACTAAATTAGCAGTCCACTTCCCCCGCTCTCCTTCCCACTCAAGTCATGTCTGTTTACCCTCAGTAATGACAAAACGTAGACAACTGTCTGCTAGGACTGTGGTGACATTGGCACACACATACCAGACAAGCAGAATGTTGTGGGAAACAGAGATTGAAGCATCTTGATATACGAGAAACAATTATCATGGGAATTGTTGTTTCTCAGTGCAACAGCTATAATAAATAGTTGCCATATGCTAAGCACAGATGCCTCCTTGAAAAGCAGCCCTGTGATGGCACAGCCCATGTTCTCTAGAGTCTGGGGCTTTGATGAAATGACTGGATTTTTGCAAGAACTGCTGCCCCAAAGAAAGATATCTCAAGCCACTGAAGACCTTAAGGGTGGAAAAAAATAAAAAAGGACAAAGTAGCAGCTTTGTGTTTTGCACATGGGTTTTGCAGTGGAATCTGAAGCTGATTCCTTCAGCCAGGTGAGACGGCAGGGGTGCCTCTCAATAACATGATTTTCACCTCTGCTTGCTTCTCAGAAAACCAGGTAAACAGAGAGGCACAGAGAACCTTTCTGAGGAAGAAGTACTACCTGCATTATTATGCATGTATCAGAACTGCAAGAGGATTTGGTGCACAGCAGGGGTCTCAGGCTTTGTTTGATTTCAGGACTTATGGGTGGAGTGCTTCATACTCGCGTATGTAGATGCACACACAAGCAGATATGCATGCATGTGTGTATCTGCACCCGTGTATCACAGGACTGTTCGGTCAATCTAGACAGGAAAAAGTTATTTTTGTAGCAGAGGAAGATAAAGAAGCAAACAGATGATGATGTTCTTCCACCTATTTCACTAATACGTCACAGGAGATTTGTGCTGTTCAATACAGAAAGCAAAAGAAACCAAGGAAACGAACAGGTCCAAACAAACCAGGCAGTCTGACTTGTACAGTGTCCTGTTGAGGCTGTCAGAACTGATGCTATTCTATCATCATTCCACATTCTTCATCTTTCCCAGATCCTGGGTTCTCTAAAACCCTATCTTCCTGGCATGCACAAAACCCTGCAGGCACATTCCCAGCCTTTCCCCCAGCACAATGCAAAAGCTAGATTGTTTAGGTGCCCAAGAAGAGCCCAGCCCCTGGGCCAGTCAGTGTCTGAAGGCAGAGAGCTACCAGGTTATAGTGAACAGTTAAAAGGTAAGATTCTTCTGAAAAAAACCCAAACAACTTATCTTTATCATTAGGCATCAAAAACTTACAAATAACCCCTTCCTCTGTATTCTACAGCACTCAGCAGTCTCAACCCTTGCACTGTGCTACAGACAACTACTAAAATTTCTGCTTCCTCACTTGTGCTAAAATGGAATTACAGCCCCAATCTGGGCATCCAGGCTTTATTGTAAAAGAAACATCTGTTTAACACTTGGGTCTTCCCTGCCAGGACACACAAGACCTGACACTCCAACAGGTTTCACTAAGTGAGAAAAGTGGATGAAAAAACAAACCTGCCAATGATGCAGAGTTTGTGTGTGGTTTTGTGTGTGTCACTTTAAGAACATGGCAGGGCATATATTTGGAAAGCCAGCTGTAAACCCATTAGATAGGCTTTGGAAAAAGCCAACCCATCGTGCACAGCAGATGCTGGCTTCATAAATGTCACAGAAGGCAATGATGTAACCTGTTGTACGGCTTGGCTGACATAATTTATGTGTGCTATCATACAAAATGCTTATAGTGTTTAAAATATATATTTTTAAAAGTGTCAACCAAAATAAGAAACGTGTTACAAAAATATCAGCTAGTTCTTCATTTCTCATATGATTAACACAGCATGTTTTACAGCTAGGAGGAATTTCCAATAACTTTTCACATTTTTCATTCATGCAGTCCCTTTTAATCAGAAACTTGCTTTTATCTGAATTCAGTTGTATGCTTTGCTAAGAACTGTTACTTCAACAATACCAGGAACTTCCTTATTATTATCCTATTTATGCCAAGGATTCTGATTACTACCCCCCACTCCCATCTCAAATTTAAAGGAAAATAGAAAACTGTTAAGGAAAATTAAACCCTGCCGAGTGGTTGCTATGCATTTTGAATAGCCCTTTTGTGCATGTATTATACATACATACATACTACATGAACCTTTTATTGGCTAAATTTGTATCTAGTGTATGTTTATTAAATAGCCAAAAAAAAAAAAAAAAGCACTGTGAAGAGGCTGCCTGTTTTCAGCTTTACTGGATTTGCAACAACACAAGATAGCTGAATAAAGGACAAACGCTGAAGTGTTAAAGATCCTTTTTTTTAGCATATGAAGACTTTACAGCTTCACACTTGGAGTTCTCAGAAGTGTCTCTGTTTCCAGGATCTTTTTGAGCTCTTAAACCTGTCAAACTTTTTTTTCTTTTTTTTTTTTTTTAAGCTGACCTATTGGTCATTAAAAAAAACTCAAACAACAACAACAAAAAAAACCAAACACCAGGATTTTTCCCATCAGCATTTCTATTAGCATATTAAAGATATCATACAATGATGACAACATCAATACACAGGCTATTTGAACTCTGAATTCCACAGAGCTGTTTTATGTGAGAACATACAGACTCAGATCCCATGGCTGCACTTGACTGGTGACATAGTAGTTTCAGAGGTGACTTTTCAGTCTCTCAGAGCTGAAGAGAAGGAATTAAGTTCAACACTGGCACGAGAGTCTGCGTGACTTTAGACCTAGGGCTGGAGGCATTTTGCAGTCCTTACCTTAACCTTCTCCTCACAACATTTCTATGGAAAGCAAAAGAAGCACCAGCTGGAGTAAGAACCCCATTGGATTCAGCCTGTAGGTAATGCCATGCAAAACAAACTTTTTGCTGAAATGAGGTTGCTCTTGACAAGTGTGGCACAAGGAAGCAATTTAGCCTATGAAGTGCTACCCAACAGCTCAGGGCAACACCTGCAAGAGAGAATTTAAACCATGTGGATAAGATGGAGAAGTTCAGTTACTCCAAATGTAGCTGGAATTTAGCTACAATGCGCAAGTTGGCACTTGCCAGCTGTGAAAAGTAACAGAAGAACAAGTCAGGACTCTGCCTTTAGAGTCTGTTTGAAGGAGAAGTTCAGGCACATCAAACAGTATCTATGATGGACCAACTGTGTTCATAGAAGGCAGGAAGCATTCCTCCTCTTTTAGCCTGTGCTCATTAAGGAGGGCAATTTCCTTCTGCTTCCTCTGGATGAGAAGTCTTGCTCTGGAGACATTTGCAAGTGAAAAATCTGACACTTAGATGAAGGGAGGGGTTAGAAAACCAGTAGCTGGTGGAGCTAATGACAAGAGGTATCTGCTCCTGAGGATTGCATCATCGTGTGCCTGAGAGGAGTGACACAAAGCACTCTGCAGGATAGATCCCGTTGAACAGAAGGACACTCGCCTGCCGAGTTACACATTTCACTAAGCCCTGCTAGCAGGAGCCCTGCCCCAGCCTCCTTGCACAGATCTCCTAGCTGAACACACTGATCAATCAGCAACATGTAGTACTTAGCTTTGGGACCTAAGAGCTGGAGCTTTTAGAGAAGATACATCTCTAAACCATTTCCTCATTTCTTCTTATGAGCTCAGGTGGAAGTGTGTTTACAGGTAATGTAATGGCACACAGTCTGCAAGGAATTCTCTAGGAATGCCCTGAGCTTGAACTCTAAGTGTAAAGCAGTGTCTTACATCATCCCTCCACCCCTACAATGACTTGCAGCACACCCTACTCCAAGTGTTTCCTGAGCTGCAGCAGCTATGGGGCGAGAGAGCCATCACCCCCATGTCTCAACAGCCACTGGTTGCCATAAAAGGGACAAGCATGAGTGGCACCAACATGTCCCACTATGGTCCAAATGCCACCACAATGAAAACACTGAGGGAAAAAAGGGCCGAGAAAAGACAAGTGCAAAATGTTACTCTTCACTCCTGCCATAGAGCTTCTCTACAGCCAAACAATTTTGACATTTATTCCATAATCTCTAAGCACTTCAGATGATTTATTTCAGTAACATCTGTATTTTTTGGTGGCAGATCAGATCTCAAATATGATTGTGCATCTTGTTGCCAGCAGTTAGCCCTGCTCTGAATGGGGGCTATTGCAACAATTCTGAGGGACACCTCTCGCCCATGTTGCTCACTCCACTTGCAGGGCTCCCTTTCTTTCACCTCCTCTGTCCCAGTGACTAATTTCTGATGGGCAGTGAGGCCTCCAGGGATCACGGCTCAGCCTGCTGGGCACAGTGGCTTTTGTTAGCTCTGCTTTCTGACACCTCTAATTCAGGGCAGTCTCTTAAGCTTTTCGGCTGGAGTGTCAAGAGTTCCTGTAGAGGGATCTTCATCTAATCTCCTCTGGGATAGTCTTAAATGCCTTGTTTTCCCTTTTCCTTTTGCTTGGGCATTGTTTGCATGTGGCTAAATTCTCAAGTTGACAACAGTTACTGAGAGTATGGAGGTAACTTCAATTACTCCTTTCATGGTGAGAAATCCCTCCTATTTTCCTCAGCTCTGCTTTACACAGACTGAGTGGTTGCTTTGGCTAATTACCTTAACGGTCCTGCTCTAAGACAGATACAGTACCTTTGTTTGACTCTCAAGTTTTCCAAGGCATAGGAAAAAAAAATAAAGGCAAGAATAACCAATGGTTTCAAGCATGCGGAGCATGTTTGAAACAGGACAAAACCTCACATTTGGAGACCTATGTCCATGTTCATTGTACCTGCGTAGATTTTCAAGGGAGAAAAGCTGTTAGAAAAAGTGGCCTTCACATCAGATTCCTAAATGGACACATCAGCACATAAGAAAATGCCCAAAGCATCAAGAATTCACAGCTGCAACAAAGGCACTAGGAGGATGGAATATTATTGCACAGAGATAAGACCCTGATATTTAACAACCATTTTAAACCAAGTTTACTAAAAAAGAGGTTTGTTCAATATTTTTTCTGCACATTTACCCAGATTCATGTACACTCAGCTCTCTTAATGGCCTTCAAGTTGACTGGCCACTCTCCACCAGGTTTGAAGGAAGCTGAAATTACACTACAAGTTAGTAAATTCCTACAAGTCTCATGCAAATAGACACCTGGGTTGAAGAAGGTGGTTCTGTTTGTGGCCTCATTGAGGACAAGTCCCTATCAAATGCGAAAACTTACTGCATGCAGGGAATCTGTATGGGAGACATTACAAATTTCTCAGACATGAGGAAAAACCTTGCCTTGGGCCAACATTTTATTAAACATCAGAGTATACAAACGCAAAGGAGAAATCCTGCAGACATCATGCTCCTCCAGTTCCTCCATTCTTGCCGTGAATTTCTTGCCTTCAATTTTTAAGTAATTTGCTTAGGTGGATGATTCTCAGGTGTCCCTGCATTGCTCACTATGGGCCATCTAAATCAAAGCAAAAATACAAAGCATTATACAGGCAGTCAATCCACCTTAATAATCAGTTTATTTAGTCTTGCATGTTTGTCCACCCATTAAACTTACCTTCAAATGTGGGTGATCAAAGAAAGCTGAGTGGGAGAACTCTAACTAACAGTGTTCTGCAGAGGATATTGCTTTCTGAGGGCAATATTTATTTCATTTATGGCACTACCAAATACTGCTCTCTGGCCCTAATGAGGGCATTTGCAACCACATAAATTCTTGCTAAATATGTTGTTTTATTAAAGATGAAATTCTTCCCAGGAACACATCCGTTTCAACAATTTTCTGGTCCAGATCGGTCTAGTCACTTCTTATTACAGAGATAGTAAAAAATGAATGGGAAGGTCTCAGTTTTCAAGACTATGTACATGAAAATCCAGTAGCAGGGGAATTCTCTATTAGGTTCTAAAGGGGAGACAGAAATATAATAGCAATATCAGAAATTTATGTGAGTTTGATAAAGCAAAGATTGGAATGAAAGCAATTTGTTCTGTTGGAAATCCATTTTTGCACTATTTTGCTGTTGTATCTTACTGAAGCTGTCAAATTCTACCTTTTTGCTAAAATTTCACACACTCGGTGTGCTTAAGGGAAGTCAGGGATAGGGTAAAGAATATCTGTACTCCTCCTCCTATTCCTGTTTGAGTATTCTCTGAGATGGAAATAGAACACTTTTCTTCTTAATCAATGATTCTGGTAATTAAGTGGTATAATTCAAGGGGCCAAATTTTGAGTTAGGATGGATTTATTATATTTTGTTTTTGTATGAATCATCAGACTTTTCATTATCTCTTTGGTTTGGCTGCTGTTACAGAACTTATCTAGGCGTTTTAGCAGTTTGATGACAAATTACTGCTGTCAATCAGGTTAGCTTTTCCAAGATGGTAACCAAATAAATGAAAACTGAATGCCACGGTATCAGTTTTCATTATACATGTGCTCAATCTGCTTATGTTTACATGATGGTGAACTTTGCTGGTGCCTCTTGTACACATCTTTTATAGCAAACTTGTTACATCAGTGAAAGTAAGCAGTGGAGAAAGTAAGAGTCGATGTTTCTGAAACAACAGAGAAAGCTTGAGGGTCCAAACACTTCACACAATTTTGGAATGCCAAGCTCTAAGCTAAAGTCACATTTGACTGTTCATTTGAAAATACTCTTCTGAAAGCTGCCTAAATCTGCAACCAGATTCTGTTTCAGGATGCTGCCTGAGACTGGAACAAAAGGGAAGCATCACATATTCAAGATTATGAAAAGTGTGAATAACCATGGCCAAAAATAGATCTTTTGGGGTGTCATTGGATCAAAGGGTTAATGCAGCAATGGTTGCTTTAGACAGCTGCTTTAGACACTTCTAGAAAAACAAATGACTAGGATGCAAGTAGTATGAATTTGTCATAGAAGCACAAAACTTAAAACCCACATCCCCCAAAACATTGCCCCACCTGAAATACTTGGAAGAAGACAGAGGAGTAGCAATTTCCTGTACGATGTAATTAACAATGTGCTGATACACAAGGAACATTGCAAAGAACCAGGGTCCTTGCCATTTTCAATAGAGAAACTGTGGCTGCAAGAGTTCACTAATTTTTGGTGGTGTTGCTATTTTACTCTCAAGCAAAGGCAACCAAAGTAACAGCACTGAAAAATACCAAATGGATAATCTAAATTTTGGATATTTCACAGGGTAAAACCCTTTTGCATATCAAGCTATCTTTGCATTTTTCATGAAGTGTCTTTGTCAATCTAGATATGATAGAAATTTTCATCTCAAAGCAAGAGTGATTCTATTGAAAGAGAAAAAATAGAAACCAATAAATAATAGTTCAGCTGAGAAAAAAAACCTTTGGAGCCCAAAAGACCAGGTTTGAAGGAGACACTAGGTATGTATCAGCCAGGGTGACAAAGGGAAAACAAATCACATATCCAGACAACTTGTTGATGGATATGCTTGCCAAAGATAATTTAGTGCTGAACACAGAGCTGAAAGCAACCGAGTAAAAATCAACAGGCATCCAAATGGTGCTGTGTTGAGCAGTTTTACAGAGGACAGCAGACATCAAAGTACACAGTGAGAGTGAGCTGTGGCCTTTTCAGTCCTCAGAACTGAATTAAGTCGAATGCACATGGCTTCTTCATACAATGCTAACAGGATAGAAGGAAGACTTAAGCCCATCAGCAAGAACAGAGCAACGGATAAACCTCTTTGACTAAGACTTAGTTTATTTAGTCAGATGGGGAAAAAAAAAGGCAATCCACCAAAGCCCCCCTGAAACCATCACTATCCCATCTGTCTGTGTTATTAACAAAGACTTGTCCAAAGGCTGAGTGGTGTTAACAAGGCATCTCTGCTCATTTGAACTATACGAAGGTGCAGAAAGTCATAAAGTTAAAACATTGTTAAGCATTTACCACACAATAACAACAAAAGGTACTGAGAAATCCAAGAGGATCCACTACCAGCAAATATTTCAAGGACACAACTGCAGGACATGAAATCCAAATTAGAGACGAGTTTTTCTCTTGTCCCATCAGCAAGTCAAAGCTCATGAAATTCTTTCTTTAAAGGTTGTGTGTGTGCATGTGTGTGTGTGTGTAGATCACAACAGTAAAGTACATCTCAATTCCACCATGATCCTCTCTTTCTTCCTAGTCAGAGACCACCACAAGAAAACACAGGACTTCTCAGAGAAGGAGGATTCGTGTTATACTGCACGCTCAAACAATGGGCACAACCCAGCAGAATTTCAGATCTTGGCTAATGCCTGTGAAAGTCAGAAAACAGCCACAAAGCATCACTCACCAACAGAAATATAATAGCGTGCTCCTCTGGGACTGACGCATGCAGGGCACTGATTGGCCTGCATGTCTTCTGGGGATGCAATGCTGTTGGTGTTTTTTTTCAGACAAAGGAAAACTGGGAGCCCTAGAACTCATGCAAAGAAAATGTCATTATCAATATAACTTCTCAGTGTTTGGACAACCCTGGGAGCTTTCATCAGGCTTCTTTCAGAAATTACAAGAATTCACTTGCCATCTGTTTGTCCCTAAAAGTGCAACAACTGATGCCATTATCAATCCCTCTCTGCCAAAAGGGATGAAATCAACTCCAGCCAGCTTCCCCCACGCAAAGATTGCTTATTCCAGCATGAACTGCATGCAAACCATTAAGCAGGCATTTGGAGATGATTCCTGCAATGTGAACCCACTCTGCTGGATCCAGCAAGTTATGGCTGGACAACTGATGCCAAAGGGAATTTGGACATTCAGTGGATGCCTGAATCATCATCTCCAAAAATTGTCTTGAAGCTTATGAATTACAGATGTGTGGTGTCCATTCCTGCCAAACTGATGAATGCTTATGCATTAGTAATGGATTTGAATGCACGAGATATGCAAGTTCCAAGCTGCACCAAGTAAAAGACTGAAAGGAACAGTTTGCAAGATCACTTCAGTGAAGATTTGGCAGAGAAAGATTAAGAAGAGAATAATCATGTTATACAAGACCTGTGAAGCAAATAACCGACATGATTCCACAAGGGCAAAATATAATGTTGTTTATTATGGTATATATAAAATTATCAGTTCCCTACTTGTGTTCAGAGTCTCTTCTTTACCAAGAACTATGTACTTTTAAAAACGGAAGGTTGTCAGCAAAAAACATACTCAGCAGCTCTGAACTACCCCACTGAGGAAGCTTGCACATCTAAACAAAGTCTAGAGGTGGCAACACCTGCAAGGAGCTTCAGAAAAATTTTGACAACAGGAACTACGATCAAGAGGAATGCCTGACCTTGGCTCACCAGATGTTGGCTGGGCAAGACACTTGTGCTTTGTAAGATTTCCTCAGCTCTCTTATTTTGAAAGGTGATCCTTTCAAATATGCTAAGAATGGGAAATTGTCCTTGTTAAATGGAAATTAAATAAACTTCAGTGTAGACAATAAGATAGTGCTAACACAGGGAAAAAGAGGCCCTGCTCTCATCGTGTCCTGGCTGTCACTGTCCATCCTGGTGGTACCTTCTCCTGCCTACTGAAACATGGGCTTGTATTCATGCAATGAATTAGACTGGGGAAAGTAGATTCAGGTACATCCTTGTCCCCTCCCAGCTCCAGCTAAATCTGCTCCAGTTTGCCATTAAGCTAGTAAAAGTACTGTGAAAGGAAGAGAACAGCACAGGGTAAGAACAAGCAGTCAGAAGCAGAGGAAGTGTGGATCTACTGCTTTTATCAATACTGACAACTTCTGCCAGCTTAAATTATTTGTTGGACTACAATCCTCAGATCTTCCAAATAGCTTTTCATTCCATCTTATATATTACCACTCCATAATCCTGTCATCACTGCCTGAAGCTGGTGGTGCAATGGAAGAGTTTTTTGGAAAAGAGTTTCTTTTTCAAAAACTAAGCCCAAGGCTTTCTTCATGTGTGGAAAGGACTGAATACCTGAAGACTACTCCTGCACATTTGGATCACCCCAAAACCCACTTTGTCTCATTGCCCTTAACAATCACTACTGCCTGATTACTGAGCACTGAAAGTTTAAAGCAGAGAACATCCTACTGTGAAGATGATTGAAGAGACTGAGGAAGAAAACCAAGAACCAAAAGCCAAAGCTGAATAAATCACTCACACTCATTAAGAGACCAGCCTAACTTAGCTTGAGCACTTCTCTCCCAAGTTAGGGAGGCAAAACCATCCCCCTATCTCCCTCTTTTCTTGCATGCCACACACAGTTTCTTGGTAAGCTCTGATAGTGTGCAAACCCCATGAAGTGGGAAAAACAAGCATTATTCACACAGCTCTGGCTCACTCATTTCTGTTCATTAACAATATCAGCAACAAGTGCCTTCTTGAAAGCTTTAGGTCAGGATTTTAAAGTAAATGTCTTTCTGTCCATTAGAGCCCCCATCTCCAGGATGCTTTGATTTTTACATTGCTGTGAAAAGAAAATCCTTATTTTTCCTTTTAATGATATTAATTTTGTCACAACTTCTTAGCTTCAATTCACTTGTTATTGAAGTAAATTGGCTTTTGTAATCAAATTATTTTAAACACATTTTAATAAATATTTTGTTTTAAAAACTTACCATAATCTGCCATATTCTATCACGAATTAACAGACCTTTTAATATTGCATTTTTGAGTGCTTTAATCTAAGGAGCCTAAAGAAACTGACATGACTGAAATAAGAATTTCAGCCTTACTGTAATAAAAATACTCAATCAATCTGAAAGACTAAGCAGTCTCTTCTTGGGACAAAGCACACAGCTTCCCATGCTCTCCCTGAGGTGCAGCTCACTACTAACAGCTTTATGGGCACTGTTTTTTTGGTGAAATTGATTGTAAGGCCGAGCTTCTGCATTCAGCACCTGCAGTCGTCTTGATATCTGCACACTCATTTGCTCCACGGCTGAAAACAATACCAGAAACAACTAGAAATTCCTCCTCGAGGGAGGGGCGGTGCAGGCGGGAGGGCGGCAGGTAACGCAGCTCCCTCCTTGTCCCCAGCAGCTCCTCCCCTGGACGGGAGCGCACACGGGAGGTTTTATGAAGTGACATATGTCTAATTGGCTGAAAGGTAATATTCAAAGGCCCGCCGCTCCTCTCAGAGCGCAGGGACTGCAGCTGGCAGAGTGTTAAATCAGTTAACAGTTGGGCCCTTTGCTGCGCTGCACCACTGCTGCTGCTGCTGCTGTTCCCGGGGCCGCTGCCCAGTTTGGCTCATTGAGCTCCCCAGTCAATGGAGAAGGCATCTCTATTGTGCACCTCAAAGCATGCTCACAGCCCCTGAAAGAGAAACAGGCCCCAAACTACTGGGGCAGATCGTATGACAGGATTACTTGCTTGTTGTTCCTCTTTCTTTCTTTTTTTCTTCTTTAAAGGGCTTCTATTGGACTACAGGAAGGAATTACGTGAGGGGGAGACCGTATTACATAGTGACAGCTGGAAAACTGGGGATTGCAGGCTAGTAACGGAGCTGGGTTCCTTCTGTGCCGGCTGGACACCTACCTAAGGCATCTTTTAATTAATTTGTGCAGAGAGTGATCTCCAGAGCCCAGGCAGTGCAGGGCAAATCCTCGTGCGACTGGTATTGGTGGCAGCCCGCCCCCAGCACTGGGGTGAGGAAGGGATTTTTTCACAAAAGCACACACCACAGCTCCTCATTGCCAACCTTAGAGCACAGAAGTGCAAGCATTTATTGTTTTTACAGGATCCAGATATTCAGATTCAGGAAATGTGTTAAAGCTGTGATTAAGCAGAGCTCCGAATGCCTGACACTGCAGTCACAGCAGAGATCAGGTTCTTGGCTAGGAAAAATCAGTATTTCTCTAATGGTGTCAACAAACATTGCCTGGCTGATAAGCTTCCCTAGCAGCCCAGCAGTGCTTCTGTAACCGGCTCTGGTACACCTGCCTGAGCAACATCAGAGAGGCAATTTGCAACCACCCCTGTGCTTTCTGCAGGCTGAGGCTGTGTGTGCACCTCAGACTCCTGTACCTGTGCTTCCAATGAGACAGCTACAATTTGCCTTCCAGTGCTGTAAACAGGCACAGCACCAGGGACCTCTGGCATTGCTCAAGAGGAGGATAGTAACCATTCCATAAGTGCCCATGATGGCAGCAAAGGAATCACTGTATGGAGTTTCAACCTGACTCTTGGCCCCTACAGTTCCCTAGAAATGCACAAACATTACACATTTCTGGTAAATTACATGTATATGCCTCATCTCACCTTGCTGGTAGCATCTCAAGCTATCAAAAAGCTCTCTAATTGGCCACTCTCAGTGTTCAAATAGCATTCAGTTAAGACACAGTGTAATCTATCTTGTCAGCACTTGTAGAAAGCAGTGCCACCATTTAATCTAGGCCTAAAAACTGCACAAAAAGTGCAGTCCAGCCCTGGGTAAAAATAACACTTTCAGTTGGGAACTACAAATCCTGCTGGGGGCTGGACTTACAATGGCTTATGATATCTGTTTTCCTTCACATTTTTGGACTGAGGGAAAATCAAGCTGTCAAATCTTGAAGCAAAGTGTTAAATTCTGCTTTGTTTTGATTCAAAATGCGGAGTTGTCTAGGTCTGTAAAAATACCAAAACTCCCAAGCTCTATGACGTTCTTGGAGAGGAGAAAAGATAGGCCCAATTTTCATCTACATGCTGGCACATTTGCACCATTCTGGCAACAAACAAGGAAACCAAAGTGGATTTAAAAGCAGACTGGCATGAAACAAGTTGCCACAAGAGAGGGTTTGAATTTGGAGTGCTCAGGCTCCGTTGCGGTAATTGTGATAAGCTGCAGATAAATGCTTTTATCATAACCACAATAAAGGCAAGGTAAGAGACCCGGCACGCAGCTCGACACGAGCACAGGGCACTGCCCCACACGTGCCACACAATAAGACTCAGGCACTTACCACAAAGCAGATGAGGCAATGTAAATCCCCACCCTCGCTGGCTTTGTGGTAATTTGTTCATGCGCTTGTCCCCAGGGCGAGTAAAACCAGCCTGTTCTGCCAGAACGTCCTGAAATAGCAACATTTGCTGAAATTGTACATTATTATGAACACCTAGGATTATGTCAGAACGGATCATATCTTATCCAGCTCTACCACACGTCATGCAGTCTCTGAGCACACAACATTATTGTACCATTCAGTCATTTAATTAAAGCAATAATTGATGCATAGGATGAAAAATAAAGAGCCTTTTTTCTGAAAAACTTGAAACTTAGCCTTGTGAAAAGATGATATAGATACCTGACAGAATGCATTCAAAAATGGGAAGAGGATTTTTATGCTAGGAACAGAAAAAAAGGGGATTTTAGAAGC
Source organism: Phainopepla nitens (assembly GCA_013400175.1). Lineage (NCBI taxonomy): Eukaryota > Metazoa > Chordata > Aves > Passeriformes > Bombycillidae > Phainopepla > Phainopepla nitens. The sequence continues at coordinate 695,390 of VXBQ01006348.1, read as the reverse complement.
ATGAGAAGTAAGGGGATCTGGTAGAAAGACCAGTCAGAGTACAGCTGACTGGCCAGGCTACAGGAACAACTGGAAACGAGGTAGGAAACAGAAAGGATAGGCTGGATGAAAGACTAAAAATTTGCTTTTGCAAGCTAGGGACTGCAAAGGGACAATATATCTGAGAAAAGATTTTCAGAAAACTTGAAAGAGGCAAGGCTGGGGGGAAGAGAAGTGAGAGAAATGGAAGGATGACGGGATAGTCTTCAGTTCCGAAGCTGGGGCTGAGAGATCAGGTCATCCAGGAACCGAAACCCCAGGGCCAGGGAGTAAAACACTGAGGAATGCCAACACAGAAAGTGAAAGACCAAGACATTTCACAACTTCAGACCATTCCCAAGCATCCAGACTTTCTGTATCCTAATGGCTGTCACATTTCACCCTACCTATTATGGTCAGCTTCACCAGCAGCATTCATTTATCAGATGCTGCTCTATTCCCTTCACAGACAAGATGGAAGGAGCTAAAGGGCAGACCCTTCTCAGCCCTGGTGTCTGGAATGCAGCTCGTCTTGGCAGCACGGCAGAGCTGGGGCTCTTGGTGTGTAATGAAGGGCAATCTGGTCTAGTGATCCCAGCAGGCGAGGCTGGGAGGTGGGCATGCCGCACGTCTCGTGCCAGCTCTCACACTTGCTTCTCCCTCTGTAAAGTGGGAATACCACCTGCCAGCCCCACAGGCTTGTCATGAGGATTGATTAATGGCTGTAGACATTTTTAAGAGAGGAGGAAGGCTCACCAGACAGAGCTGCTAAAAGGCTGTGTGTGGGCAAATGGTTTTATCACTGCTATGGTTTAAACTGAGGCCCACAGCATTAAAAAAAAATGTTACATTTGGATTCAGTTATGTCTAAAAGATCTGTGGCTGTCAGGCACAACTACAACATGCAGAAGTCTCAGAACAAGTGACTCCTAACCAAGGGAAAAATAGCCCATCCTTTGCCTTTTGCTTTTCTCCAAAAATCCCCCTGTAGCCTTTCATGTCTTCAGGACTATGGGTGTTCCTGCATGATGCCAGTCACAGTCTCATCACAAAAACTTTCTAACCACTACCACACATGCTCCCTCGACCCCGGGCTCCCACTGGAAAGCATGCCTGGCCCTGCATCCTAGCTGTAATGCCCACAGTTAATTGACAGGCACGTTAGCTCTGCTGCAGCCTTTTAGTAGTTTGCCCCAAAACTTGCACCTTAAATTTCGACTGCACTCCCCACCCAGGAAAATGCGGGGATGGGGTAACTCCTGCCATGGCGGAGCTGCCATTCCAGAGCACAGATAAAAGTGAAACCTGAGCAGAAAATGTTTGCGGTGCCACTGGCAATCAAGGGCCGGGTTGTCCCAGCAACGGGAACACTTCATCAGCTCAGCTAACAGATGGTCAGTGAGCAACAGGCAGCATATGTTCCAATAAGCACTGACATCAGCACAGATGGAGGGTGGGCAGGAGGCTGGCCCTGAAACATAACCTGACATTTCCTTCTCATTTGGTGCTGCATTGTTATAACTCACACAGGAAGATTAGCAGGGAAAAGTGAATAGCATTAGGGAATCTGCTCAGGAACCGATTACTAACACTTCACTGCAGTTTTAGATTTTTACTTAACCAGAGTGCAACATTGTTAACAACATTCAGGGGCAGAAAAGGAAAATGCACTGGGTTTTAACGATGGGGCTTTATTTTCACCACAGACAGGTTTTCCCAAGAACACTAATTAACAGATTGCCACCTTCTAGGAGTCTAGATCTTCAGTTCCACTATTTCTACAGCTTTTTCTTTTACTCCTTCCATCCCTCCCCCAACAAAATGCACCCAAATACCCCACAGGATTAAATAAAGCTCCACAACACATTGTCACAAAGGGCATAACTTTCCTCAGCCCAAAATAAACTTTAATGCTCACTACAAAAGACAGAAGAACAGCCACAAAAGGAAAAAAAAAATTAAATAAAACATATATTCCTGCTGATGAAAACTCAATTAAAAATAGGATTCAAAGGAGACTATAGTCCTTGGAATCAACAGCAGATCGCTCTGGGACCCAGAGGATCAGTGTACAACACAGGTTACACACAGGTTGTGTATTTATAGACTTGCACCGAGGATAATGAGCAAGCATGCTGCATGGCTCCAAACTGCCTCTTTGTGACAGACAGCAAGATGTCAAGTAGATACATCCAAATGACGTAAGTGTACAGCTGTATCACAGGCACATATTAAAGAGAGGCAGCCTGTGCAGCCACAGCCTTCTGTTACCTCGTGAGATACCTTTAGAAGCCTTTTCCTCCGCTAGCGCGTGGGAAAGTTGAGCAGGCACCTCCCTTCAATGCTAATGGGACTTGTGTGTACATCCATCTCTTGTGTCAGCAGAAGAACAGACCCTACAGTGAAGTCTGTCTGCAGTCCTGGGGGACTGCCAAGCTGTTTGGGGAATGGCAAATGCTTCCATCTCTGTTCCTTGTGCTTTTCTTTGGAGAGCACGAATTTGGTCAGAGATTTGCAGCCTGGATAACCCCCTGAACGTGCTCCTGTTTATTCGCAGTTTCTCCTCTGGAGCTTTACTCAGATGCTCTGCAGCTGTATAGCCCAATCCACACAAGGATCTCCTGCCCTTCCTCAAACTACAATACCTCTGAGAGGTGAATACAGCTCTTTAGCAAAGAGCTACACAGAGAGTCATCTGCTGATATTTTCAAGTGACTCCTAGTTTTGCACAGCTCAGTATCTGGTCTCAGCATTACAGAGTTACTGGGGTAATATTCCACACATTTAGTGGCCACACACTACAGTAACAACTTCCCATGTCTCAGCTTCCTAGAAACTTCTAGTGATGGATCACTGATGACAATGAGTGTCACAAGATTCTGGTATACCTTGAGCAAGGTCACAGAGTTAGTAAATGACAGATCAAGGAAGGTGCAGGGGAATCAATCAGGTTTCCTAAATCTGACCCCCATCCTAACCATTAGACAGAATCTTCGTACAGCAGAACAAATTAGATACTCATCAACTCTGAGCACATGTGTTCAGTGAGAACTCCTTAATGAACCATGTGTGTTAGTAAGTGGACAGATAAACACAAACTGCAGATTGCTGCATAAGCGGCAAGGACTGTGCTCTTGTTGCTAACTGCCAGAGGCAAGCACTACAACCCTAGCAAAGCCACTTATGAAAACTTTTAGCCTGAGAAGACTGAGTAGCTGAGCCATTTTTGATAAATTTAAAGCACAAGGATGCCAAACTGCTGAGAGATGCTCATTTTATGCTCTGGGCAGTGTTATGCTTTATGCCATAGATGACTTTCAGTACCAAAAAGGCAATCTGCAATTCTGGGACTGTGCTCTTGGAAGTCTAGCTCTTTTAGTGCTGTCTGGGGAATGGTGTTCCAGTCATAGGGGATGCTCTGTTCTTTTCCTCCACCACATGTACAAGCAAAGCTGGTACATGCTTACTAGTTTGGTGCAGCCTCACTGTCCCAGTTACACCAGAGACAGTATTTCAGCCATCACCATTTAGTCCTCTGTCAAATTTTCACAGATGTTAAAGCAGTGCAGATCCCTTATGGTGAACAATCTTCTTAAGTGGAAGGGGGGAGATAGTCAATGATAGCCAAAGTCAAAATGAAAAATCCAAAGCATGTGTTTTAATTGTAGTGGTAATACTGACTGTTTACAAAACAGCTGCAGGGTAAGCACATACAGCCAGTATCTGCCAGTTAAGAACATTTGGAATGACATTTAACAAATGAAGTCTTTCAGGATCCAGAAGGATTGGTTTGGTTTCATATAATGTGCTTTCTATGAGTAAAAAAAAAAAATTCTCTATTTGCCCTACACATGTTCCAAAATATGAGGCAAGTGGGGCATTGGGATTATTTATCCAATAAAACAGGCCCTGAGTGTGCTATTTCTGGACAGAGGTAGTTTTTCTAGGAAAACCAGCACCCAAAGGATGTTAGCAATGTTTAGATCTCCGGAAGTTCCTGCCTCCACGTCCATCAGTTAAGGAATCAATCTGGCCAAAATACCTGAGCATTCCCTTTCAATGAGTCCCTCAGTTCTCTGAAGCAGGATGGATGATCTGATGGATAAGCAGATGGGTAATCTGAGCAAGGAACAGAAAGAAGGGAGATGGCTTCCACCTCTCCTTTGCTCTCCAACTTCCTGATCCTCAGAATGAGCAGGATATTCATGTTTACTGAAATAAGAAGACAAGGGTCAAGGGGTAGGAGTTGCATCAGGAAAGATTTCATTTCAATATAGTAACTAAATTCTTTACAATGAGGACAATTATTAACTGGAACAACCTCTGCAGGGATATGGTAGGGTCCTCATCACTGGAGATTTTCAAGATGCAAGCAGACAGGGTGCTAAATAATCTCATCTGGGCTCCTTCTCTGATGGAAGGTTGGATCAGGTGGTTTTACAAGGCCCCTTCAAACCTGGGCTGTCCTATGATTCTGTATCTCTCAATGCTTAAAAAGAAAAACCAAACAAGTTTTACAAAGTGCTTTTAGGAATTGAGACTGATTTCACCTTTATGTGGAGCAAGGTCTTCTCCAAAAGGGAAGGGAAGATCCTGTGTTCCCTCCCCTGTTTCCAGCTACCAGTGTCTGTCCCTTCTTTGTGCTGGCCACAACACACAAATTAACTGATGAAAAACTCGAGTTTGTCGTCATTTTTTTGGGGAGGTTAGCTCTCAGCCAAGCCGACTCCCTGACTTTGTAAACAAGGCATGAGCAAAGTGAGCCTGTGGACAGTAGTTTTCAGCCTGCTATAAAACAGCCCACTGGAATTTTCAGGACAGACAAGAGTAATGTCGTTTGACTTTGACTTCTGTGGACGTACAGCCACAAACGTCACAGACACTGGTGGGTCTTGTCTTCAATGCTGAAGGTGCAAAGTGCGACCACCGGCAGGACCTGTAGTGGATGTGCCACACCCACCGGTAAAATCTCATTCAGGCAGAGAAGTGAACCCGGGGCATTGTCAATGCATAAAATACAGAAGAGTCTTTAGTGAGAGCATATCCTGAAAAAGCAGGGCGAACGGTGCAGCTTCTTCTCCTGACGTCCCCACCAATATGAGGGCTCCAGTGACAGGTTAAAGAGTTGCAAATAGAGAGATCCCAGCAAAACTTGCTCTGAAGCAGCATAAACAGAGCAGTTCTAGCAAGGCTCGTGCAATGTTAGGAGCATATTTGTGCAGGGACTGGCAGTGCCTTACAGGCAATTGCAGGTGCCTGATCTTAATGCTAGCAACTGCTTCTTTTTGTCTGTACTGTAGCCAGGACTTGTGAGCGTGAGAGAGATTGAATGCTTTGTAATGAAGGTATATTGTAACATTTCTCTCCAGGTGGCACTTTGTTAGCAACAATTAGATCCTGATTCATCTTTGAAGGGCTAATTCTTATGTGGTTTGCAAGGGTCCTACACGGAGCAAGTGTTGAGTGGGGGCACTTTAAAAGTATTAGTGAGGGGGAAAAAAAAAAAGAATAGTGCCATAAGAAATTTGCAATACAATGCCCAAGCCTCCTTTGCACCCCACAGTAATTTGTTCTTATTCCTGTTATTATCCCCTCGGGCACTAATGGTCACTTTATTAATTAGTTGAAAATTGCATTCTAGGTCAAATGGCAGCTTTTTTTCCCTGCCATTGTTGCAAATTGCTAGTGGTATGGCCCAGTAAATGGCAGTGTTACCGCAAAATGGGAAAGATCCTTTGCTTTTCAAGATAAAGCCTATGGACCAGCTGCACTTTCCATGACATTTCTAAGCAGAGCATTTCCCCAGGCCTGCTTTTAAGCAGTTAGGAATTAAACAGAACTCACTGTCATTGTTAAGATTTCTAATCATAGGCTGTTACTGTATTTGCTCTCACTCTCCTCGCCCTCCCCCCCATTTTAATTCTAGCCAAGCCTATTTTCTAAGGTGCATCTCTGCAGTGCTTAGCCCCATTTTCCAGCGAAGTAGGCAGTGTGTTTAGGTGCCTTCATTTCTGGTGCTCTGATGGAAATACTTTAGAGACATCTGCTTTTGCAGAAGAGGACAGATGCTTAGCTTATGTCTGAGAAATAAGGCCATGTCTGTGGCCTCTGAAGTTAGAGACCCGAAAATTACAAATCACTCTTGAAAATATTTGCTGGCTACTGAATGTAGAAATAGAGCAAACCACAGTCTCAGAAAACAAAATGGAAATTACAGATTTTATGAAAGTTTTTTTCATAAAGAAAACTCCTACTGGGGACAATAGATGTTTAGCCTTTAAACCAGAGGATCAGCCCACCAGAAGTGAACATCAAAGCAGTCTATTTTCCATTAACTACTTTCTGCAGCCTACTGTGCTGGATGCAATCTGTCATGCCAGTTTGTAGTCCAGCAGTCAGGGAAACTACCAGAAGTCAGAAGGCCTGGGCTGATTTCCCAGCACTGTCAGCCTAACACATCTAAAAGGACACAGCTCATATGAAGTAAGTTGCACAAGCAGTCTAAGACAGAGCATAGCCTTTAATTTTTAGTTTTTCAAGCAACTCTGGCCTCTTATCTGCTTAATTTTGTTATGTAAAAGTACTTTTAAACTTCTGTTCTGGTAGTCCCAACTTAAAACCAACAGAATTCAGGGTAAAAAAAGACCCTCTCTCTGGCCCTTCAGGGATTTTACTGAGGCCATATAAAGAGCAAGAAAACTTTTTGTATGGGAGAAAAATGCTACAGAGTCTCTTACAGAAACTTCACACATACCCTCACATACCTAAAATCACACCTGTTTTGTGAGTGAAACTATTTCTCCTCGAAGGATAGATCATGTCCAGCACACAGAGAGGCATCTTATCCTCCAACAGGCTGGACATTCATCCTCTCAAAATCTAAATGCTCGAGCTGGCACCAGCTGTAGCCCCTAGTGAGCATTACACAGAGCAGCTAACAACCCCCTGAAGCACTGCACTCCTGGATGACAGGGACAGAAGAAAAGCTTTATTTCTCTTTTTTTCTTTTTGCCCTCTCCTCTCCCCACTCCCTTCCTAATTTCTAACATCATAAACCATCAGCCTTGCTAAGTTAGTCTCTTTATACAGGCAGATGGGGGTGTTTATGAGGGAGAGGGATGGTGGAGTGATTAAGCAATAACACATTCATGTAAACAAATGCACAGTGACAAATTTGGGATTTCTTTCCTGCTCCCAACAAGGAAGTGTTAAGACATGCAAACAGGCTCCTGTTAGCACTTAATAATTTTGCTTTGATGCTATTTTTTTAACTTGCTTGAAGCAAAAGTTTCTTACAGCACTATTTGTTGCCAAGAATTAATACAGTAACCAGCAATGAAAAGAAGGAAAAGAATTCCCTCCTTAAAATAAAAGAAGGCCAGATTAGCAGGTTAGTATTTCTTTTGTTCAAAAAATTCAGGAAATCATTAAAATATAGTCTTTATTTAAAACATAAACCACAGTCAATGTCTAGACTTGCACTGGTGTCACACAGTTACAAGACGAGCCTACATATGCAGGTAGTCAATAAAAACCACAAACAAATCTGCATTAAGTGTATTCCAAACCAGTGTATGCTCAAGGCTTCTGATTTGTTTTTAAAACCCAGAAGTTTTGGTCTAGATGCAGTGGCCAGCTTCTAAATGTTCTGTGCTACTGTACAGCAACTGTATAGCTGCTCTCCCTCTTTTGTTTGGAAAGCGATTTAGTAGTGGATTTGTTTGAAACTCTCCTATTTGCTCCTTTGTGAAATGCCCCCATCTGCATTGGGAAGGTGGAGTAGAAATTAAATCACACCTACAAAATGAAGGCTTTGTTAAAGAAAGGAGGATTGCAAGTTGCTCAAGGATGGTGAAGACTTGGGGGCAGCCTTATCACCCTATTTGTATATGGTGATCTTTCATGTGTGTATTACGTGACAACAGGTTCAGCTTTGTCACCAGCACCCTGCCTTGGAGCTCCACAAACTTCACTGGAATTGAAAACTCTCCAGCAGAATGCAGACCAGAAGGACCTGATGGGTAATTAAACTAGGGGACAAAGATGATTATCAAAAGGCAGCACATTATACACTTACACACCTTTTAGATGAGCTGCATCATAATCACAAGTGAAAATTAAAATATTATCAGGAAGTAGATTGAGAGCCTGCTGGTCTTCTGCTATTAACGAACAACCTCTTGCCTAAAATAAAGCTGAATGTGAAGAAGGTAACTCCTGAATGGTTACCTTGACCTAAATTTTCCAAATGCCATAAATGCCGTGCAAGTTTCTCATCACTTTTCTAAAGAACTATGATTGCTTTCACTGATTAATGAATTTTTAAGCCACCTAAAGCATATTTAGGAAACACATCTGATATTAGAACAGCTTTTACAGTACAGTTTTGCTCTTTAATATGAGTCCAAAAGCCAGCTACAGACTTGTCTCCCTAATTTTTGAGATGGGGGTACTATTTTCTATTTAAAAGCCTGCAGCTATCAAGCATTTTCAGAGAGCTTAGATTCAGGATTGGTTTCTGATCCTAATATTTCTTGTGTCTTTTGACAAGAAGAAGAGAAATTTAACACATTTGAAATATCAAGGTATTATAATTGAAAAAAAAACATGCCTAGATTAACTATATTGACAATTAATATATCCCTGTTTATCTATGTGACCACTACTAATAAAATGGCATTTGATAAGTGATCTAATGTGTAACCAGGAAAATAAGAACCAACACAAAGACAAAAGCCTCAAAATACTAAATTGATGGGTTGTGTGCACCCATCCCTTGCATTCTGTCTTGTCTTTGCTTCCCTAGCCTGTGTAACTTTCATGTTTGTGCTTGTATCTGATCATCAAATCAAGTCCTTCAGCTCCAAAGAAAAGGTAAACAGTAGTCACAAATATCATCACTGAGGAGAGGAGACACTTTTGGTGATGCTTATTGGTAAGACACAATTTTGATATCAAACACAAACACCCAGTGCAGAGTACAACACCGTGTGACTGAAATTCTGCACTCAGGATAGTTCTTTGCCCTGAAGAAATGCCTATCTGCCTATTTCACAGAATCACACGGAATCACAGAATAGGCCCAGTTGGATTACTGAGTCCAACCCCTGGCCCTGCCCAGCATCATCCCCAAGAGTCACACCACGTGCCTGAGAGTATTGTCCAAACCCTTCCTGAACTCTGTCAGGCTTGGTACTGTATATTCGTATTTGTAGTTTTTAGAGGTAAGGGAGACAGCAGCTGCAATTGCTACAGCTGATGTCCTGCCTGCACTCTCATTTCAGGTGTGTTAGTGAGTTTCAAGCTGTGCACTACCAGAGCTGCTACGCAGGCAATGAGCAGCACCCAGTACAGCATCAGGGTTAGTAACTGGTTTGGATTCCAGACCTGAACAAATATTCCAGACTGTAAGGTCAAGGGGTTTTAATACAATAAAGATGTACTTTCCCAGTTGGCACAAGCAGAACTCAACAATAGATCCTAATTTTGTAGTAAGATTAAATAAATTCAGGCTGGCGAGCACTCAGACAGAATACCCTGCCAGCTGCCCCTGTCTTTTACAGGCAACTCTTCAACTCATCATGTATTGTCTCAGTGCCATACTCCTAGGTAAAAACTGTAGGCTAAACTTAATGCCTGATCACCAACCTAGGGCTCCAAAAGCAGCACAAGGCAGAAAGCTCTACGAGTATCAATTTCTAAAATCTACTCTTTAACAAATGAGCTTCTGTGTTCTGAACTAGCTTCACATTTGTGGTGGGTACAGTTGAAATACACAGTGTACTCATCAGCCTGGCCATGGGTGAGAAAGGTCTGGGTATCAGCTGCAAGGTCCAGGAAAGCAATGAAAGCAAGGTCCTAAATCTGTAGGGACACACAAAGACACTTGGCTGGTTTGTAGCCATTTTCAGTTTTTCCAGCTGTTTTCAGCCCACAGGCCATATCTATTGTTTTGACACTATCCAAAGTACTATGGTAGCTTCAGCCAAACTTCCTTACCCCCTGTGCTGTCAGGCTCTTAAAGCTGTCATGGAGCAGCAAGGGGGGCCTGCTCCACAAGGGAAGGGCAGGCAAGCCAGCAGTGGAGGGGCAATGTAGGGCAGTGACCTCACTGCTGAGGGTACAGTCCCACAGTACCTGAAGAACTGCAGAGCAGGTCTGATGGCAGGAACCAGCTTCACACAACAGTCCTGTGACCGCTGCACAACTCCATGGGGATAAGGGATGTCCGTGTCACACTAGGAAGTCACATCATCAAGGCAAAGGAAGAATCAGACAGACACAGGACTGAATTCCTGCAAAGTAGATTAGGCAAGCACCAAGGGCAAGAACCTGGGCTTAAACACTGCTCTTGAGTCAAGGGTCTCATGAGACTCCCAGGAGACTTCTCACAGCTCTCTCACACAGGTCCTCTTCACTGACCAGCTGGATCCAAGGTCACCCAGCTGTAGGCAGTCAAACCCCTTTGAGGAGCAGGAGGAGAGCCTGGCAGTGCCCTCAGGATGCAGGCATGGAGCTGTCAGTCACCTCTGCACCAGGGACACCAGGAAACACTGGCGCTTGTAATAGTCACCATCCCCGAGCGCCGTCCTGAGCAACCTCAGCCATCCTGAACGACCCTCGCTGGGCAGCTCACCAGGCCAGCAGCGCTCACCCAAGAGGGCAGCCTCACCAGACCCACAAAACCTCATGGCATCCCTGTGCTCTCAAGCCTCACGTGCCCTTATGGCAGAAACATACCAAGGTTTCTGTGTATTTACCGGGCTGACTAGGCTTCCACAGAACCAAAAGGTACTCTCTAAGGAAGAGGCTCTGCACCACAGAGGAATCTCCCATCAAATTTCCAAGTGAAGGAGCACATACTAGCCTGTCTCCCAGTTTAGCTGCCAATGGGGAGTCAGCGAATATGTGAATAAGTAAACTTTTGATCTTCCTCCCCAGCATTTAAATAAAGACCACCTTTGCAAAATAATACTGTATGCTGGAATATCCTTATAATTTTGCTCAGACAGCATGGCACCAAAGGATCTGTAGAGCTTTAGCACTACTGTTCCCCTCCATCTCAGCACAGCACTTGCTAAGATAGCAGAGCAATTAAAATTGTAGTCTCCTGTTTTATAAAAGAGGCGTAAACTATATGCTTTGATACTTGCAGTGCCACAGCATTAACTCCTTGTTTTGGGGTTTTCTTCAGTCCAGATTTAGATTCCCAGTGTGTTGGTGTCGCAAATGAGCAAAGTAATTTGAGACGAAGGATACATAAAGAGGAAAGCTGATAGATGTGTTCCTCTCAGTCACTCTCTCACAATGACTATGTCACAGCTTCTGCTGAGTCACTGTTTACTAAGTTATTGATGTTATAGAATGTTCTCTGGATCCCCTTCCAGAAGGGGAACACATAAAGCTAATAAATCAATCCACAATTTCAGTGAATATTTGATGAAAGGCAGCTAGCTTTTGAAAGTACAGCTGAACAAGAATGCTTTTCTTCACAAACATACATTCCTTCTCTTCAAATCTGCATGTCTGTTCTTCCTCTGTTCTGTAACCATTCAAAACAACCCTGTAGACAACATATTAAGGAAACTCTATTAAACTAGAACCTTTATGGCCATGTTCTCCAATATGATTTCTTTCTAGAGTCCATCAGCTTTGTGGTATTGTGAACAATTCAAAGTTCAGTGAGACAGGAAAGTAGCACATCTACGTTTCAACTTCATGCTTCGCCTTTCCCTCTACTATTCCTGGTGGGGAAAAAAATCTTTTGGCTTGGAAATAATAATAATAAGCAGCTTCTGCTTATAGTCTAACATTAGGAAGAAAAACAACCTCACAGAGATGCTATCAATTCTTCAGTACTCAGGATACTTATTACCAACAATTCATACCACAGCTAGCACAGCAAAACTCCCACTCTAGCTGTATTTAACTTTATTGAGGACAACAGACATCTTTTCTCATATCAAAGCCTGAAGAGGGAATTACCAACAAATTCTGGCACACAATCACATTCTTTTAAAATACACTATTATACATAATGAGATCCCTGAAACCAGAGAAGTTTCCATAAAATTCAGACCACATTTTTTCAAAAGGTTTGGAGGGGAGAGATAAAAACAATAGTAAAAAATTTGATAGTACAATTACAGTCAGTGGCTAATCAATTGAAAAAGGAAGCAGGAATACCCCTATGATAACAGTGCATTTCCTGAATGCAAATCAAGACACCGTGTCATGTGAAGTGGTGTCTGCTCAATCTTTTAATAAATCTAGAAGTCCTTATTGCTTATTTATTTAGTTGGATTGTTGCTGTATACACAGTATGAAAAATATATTTATTGGGTTACAAACAGAAAAATACACAGGAGGAAATTTAATACGGAGTTATGGATGCCTGACAATGCTATTCACTTTGAAATAACATGGATACTAAACAGGAATGAAGTTCCACTGACAGCTGATTGAAAGGAGTTACCTGCAGAAGACCCAAGAAACAATATTAATGGAATAACCACAAAATCACAGAGTGGGTCAGGCTGTAAGGGACCACAGGGGTCATCTGGTCCAACCTCCCTGTTCAATCATGGTCATCCCAGAGCACCTGGCACAGGACTGAGGCCAGGTGGTTCTCGAACATCTCCAGTGAGGGAGACTCCACAACCTCTCTGGACAATATCCTCCACCTGTACAGTGAAGAAGTTCTTCCTCATATTCAAGTGGAACTTCCTGTGCATCAGTTTCTGCCCATTGCCTCACATCCTATTGTTTGGCACCACTGAGGAGAGCCTGGCTCCTCTCTTGACACCCGCTTGATTTTAGAACTAAACAAATACATGTATTTCTGAAACTGAATCAAAGTGAAACATAACAATTCTTAGGAAATAATTTTGAAGGTAATTTTGTCCAGACTTCTGGACAGAAAAGAAATACTGAGTTCTCATATGTATTATTCATTACAGAAGTAGAGCATGATAGATTCTTTCCTCAGTTGAAAAAATTATAAAAAGTTGCTTAACTGAAAGTATAAATTTGCTTAGCTAAAAGTATCAAATGCAAAAGCAATTTTTTCCTTTGTAAAAAAGTGTTACATTTTACAATTGTTTCACTGCAGATGATGCTTACATGATTGACGTCATGTTTCAAACTTTTCAGGATTTCAGTAACAATGGTATAACCTTTAAGATGCAGTTATAATCCATAATCAAGACATAAATCACAACACAGCATAGACATGACACATTATTCATGGTGAGGAAAGTACTGTAATATAAACAACTGTTACAAAAATATGAAAAAGTTAAAGTCTTAAATTTACACTCAGGAATATCTCACAATATTATAAAAAACAATTCAGACTTTTCTTTGCAAATTGACAAAACAATGTAGCTATACTGGGATGCTACTGTGCCTCAGGTACCTGTAACTTAAGTTTTACTGATTATGGTCTCATACCAAGCTTACACCTAACATGTTAAGTGATTAACAAGCGGAACAGCCTCAGATTTGTGTGATTTCTTCCACAGTCACACCGTTCAGTTTCTCTGCAAAGTTCATAAAAACAGGCTTTCATAAGCAAAAATTATCCCAGTGGCAACTATTCCACCATCCCAGTTTGCCACTTGTAGACAAGAATTCTTTACTGAGGAGGAAGGTGATATCTCCTCCAGTGGGCATGTCCTGATCCTCTACCTGGAGAGAGCAAGAGAGGAATTAAATACATTCAATGAACATTAAAGCAGGAAAACAAGGGCTTATTAAGATAGCCTGCAAGAAGAGTTACCTTTATACAATTTTAGAAAAACACTTGTCCCTGTCGAGTTGGTGTGTAATTATGGCTAGTATTCTGAGATCCTGGAGGACAAAGTGCATGGTGGCTATTCTTAAAACTCTTGGGTGACTGTAACTTTTAAACCTGGTCCAATTAATGGGTTGGGATAGTGAATCTCATCTGTGGCTGGTAGATCTGACTGTATGAATTCAGGTAAGGATAACATGCTGTTTAGCACCAGACATAAGCTGTATTTACAAATATTTTCATGCTGGTTTAAGTGTGCCTGTGCACAATACTGCTTTACTTAGAGAGTCCTATTAGCAAAGCAGTACTCACAGTGTAAATTAAATCTTTTCTCAGCACTGAAGTTCTACCAGGTGCCATCTGCATTATGGTTGTACCAAAATCATATTAATCAGAAAAATGCTTGAAAGCAACACCAGTGTGGAAGTCTTGACAAGTAATATCTTGCAAATGAGAGGCTGCTTTTATTATCAGCAGTTATGTTTTACAGTGTGCTAAGGCTGAGGTGAATGTAACTTTTTGATGCTATTTCTGTGAAGAAAACAGATAATTAACAGTGATATTCTTAGTTCTTAATTCTCAGTTTATTTTTAGGTTCTTATAGAATGAGTTATCATTGTGATGCAAAATGTATTAGTGATCTTAACTTCTAATTAATGAAGTTTGTCTACCAATAGGGTATATGGGCTGTGGTGTGGTGTTGCAGCCACAAACCTAAAGTCCATAAGTTATCAAACAAGAAGTATTAAGGGAAAATCTACCTTCCTGAGGCTTAGATGTCCTGCTCTGAGAAACATGGATGTGCTTTTATCCATTTGTAACACACATCCAAGGAAAAGAAAAACCCAACCCTCTCAAAACACAAAAAAAGCCACAGCTGAATTCCCTGCACTCAAAATACAGCTAGAGGATGAGCTGCTTATTACAGCAGCTGGGTGGTTACTATTGACCATATAATGAAGGATGCCTAAGTCCAGTTCTTGTTCTGCCTGAGGGGATTCAAGCCATCCTCTCAGAGAAATACCACTGCTTCTCAGGTTGATGCTTTCTCAGTGGAGGCACTCTTTCCTCCACTGGTGAAGCTGAAACATTGCCACAGAATTCTTAAACATTAACTGATAAGGGAGAGCAAAGGCTGCCTAATCATTATGTACACTCCTGACACAGAAGATATGGGTCCCATGGTTACTGTTCCATTACTTTTTACTGCATTTAATCCAACGATTTATGTATTATATGCAACAGCAGGAGCCTTAACAGTGTACCATGGAAAGGTACTTAGAGGATGGGATAGACAGATACCAGTAATGTTACTAGGGAGTTTTATCACATAAACTACCAAGAACAGAAAATGGCTACTTTTTTTGTTCTTTTTTTTCTCTCTCTTTGGTGAGACACACATATAGCACAGACAATAGCTACACAGAGAAGTAACCCAAAGACCTGTGCTAATATTAGCAAACTTAGGAAAAAAATTTTGTCAAAATGACGCACGTTGGCAGATCATTTTAAAAGGAGCTCTAAAATACTGCAAGGCTCTTTTATAAGGGCAGATGTATTTTTCCAATAAACCTGTTTTACTTATAACACAGGCAATTTAACTGCAGTTATTGGATCATGTTTTAAGAGTGTCCTGAGAGTAAGAAATAGGGCTAGTGTAGAAGAAGCCAAGATGTTTAAATAATGCTACTGAAAGACAAGTGTAACACAGCAGCACAGTTACTGTGGAACATACTTTGTGGAATATACCTAGCCATAAGATCTCTGGAGCTGATCAGAGATTATCTGATCCCTGAATATCAGGTTTCTTCAGATGGTCAAGAACTGGTAACAATGACCAGTTTGGGTTTTGCTTATGGTCAGCATACATATTCTATATTTTAGCTTTATATTTTACATAGAGGATCAAAGAATATTATTTGTGCATCAAATGATATTCTCTTACTCTGAAGCATTCAACAGTGGTAGCTGAAACACATTAAAGACTTCACTGTATCTATTTATTATTTATCTTTCCTAATCACATCAGCGATCTTATTTGAAAACCTCACCTGGAAACATAAAAGAAATTCAGGCTCTGCGGGCTTAATAAAATAATTGATGTTTCTTAGACATCTCTCTTCCTTTTGCTTATTTTCTTTAATCTACATGTATGTGCTCCAGCTCACAGTAACGAGGAAGTAAAACTCAGGTAAGTCAGCTCAACGGTGTTATCCACAGTGGCGTTTCACTGAAATGTCTGTTCTTTTCAAGAAGTGAGGCTGGTGAATAACTTAAGATTAATGCCAAGGCAAGACAGAACTTGCATTTGTATCACTTAGGCAGTGACCTGGAAGCGGAGACCCTGATCTAGAAAACCACTTAAGAATGTGTTTAGCTTTATTCATATGCTTGAGAGTTTTGTTGAAGTATGAACGAAGATCTGCAGCTAAAGACTTCAGACACATTTCTGTGCAGCCGTGCCAATTTGTTTTAGAACTATTACAATTTTAAACACAGTTCAGCGGAGACCAAGCATGAAAATTACAAATACCACATGAAAGCTTATTTCCCAGAACACTGTGAGTAGAAGATGACTGCAGATTACAATGCTACACTCCACCTCACCCTACAGAGTCAGTTTTTGCAAGCGGCAATACACAACTGTGTAACTGATGGAAGTCTTGTTGCTGACTGCTGTAGGGCAACTGCACACGTAAACATGAACTGCAGCTAGACACAGAGCTGTTATACTGGCGACAGGGACAATTCCAAACCCACAAAGGTGTGCCCATTTTTTACCTTGGGATTGCAGATGTCTTTGTGTGAACTCCCTCATCTGGTTATGATACGGAGAAACAAAATGACTTCTGTGTGGCTGTTGGAACCTGGGATTAAAATCTCTTTGTTCTCTTCCTGAAAAACAGTATTCACTAAGCAACTCTGACAGTATGTAAGATTAAATGAAGAAAAAGAGAGACAGTGTATTCTTTTTTCAGGAAACAGTATTTCTTAGTTTTGTGCCAAAATACTCATGCACAATTACGATCTCTCCAAACTAAAGTCAGCCTAACAAGCATGGTTCTTGTCCTCATTTCCATCTATGCACATCATGATTACAAGCTGTTAACCAGTGTATTTAGAAACCAGATCAAAATTTTATGACACAGATTTGGAGACTGCAGTCATTAAAACAAACAGAAATCTCTCTCCAAATTGGAATCACAAATCCTAATTAAAATGGTTAAATATAGCTCTCAAGGAAAAGCAGATGCTACCAAGGTCTGGTATTATAAATCACCAACAGATATCCTCAGTTTTGAGTGTCCAGCATGAGCTTGTTGTAGAGCCACATCAGAAGTATTGCTGCCACATAATGCAAAGTACTGAATTGGCAGAAAATCATTCTGTCTGTTGTAGTTTGCTCAAGGAATTCTGAAGGGGTAATTTTTATCCTCACCGACATTATAACTGATCGGGTATTAATCAAGTAATAAATATAATATGAGCATGAACACTGAGATTCAGTGTAAATTATTTCAAAGTCTCAAAGCCTCAGCATTCACACTGATCTGTAATTGATGTTAAAAACCTTTTAGATGTTTTTTTCACCAAAAAAAGGCAGATCAGGCAGGGAAAACAAATTTGCAAACTGAGTTCTTCAGCAAACTGAGCCATAAAGTTGGGGGAAAAGAGCAAGATCTTATACAAAAAAGCACAGTTCTTCAAATTGCCCAAAAGCTCTCTTCTATTTTGAAATATGTCAGCGAATCCAATAAGAAGTATTTCATCTTCAATGCCTCACTCTGACCTTCAACTATCAATGTTAAACAGCTCCCCTGACGGAATGAAAGAAAAAGCTGAGTCATTTAGTTTTTCCTATAAAAATATCTTTAATCACTGAATAAACAGTGATGTTTCTGTCAATGAATGATACTTATTCCATATATCTCACTAACTATGTACCTAGATGGAAATATTATTCTATGTAAACTTGGGTAATCAAATTCACATAAATTGCTAAAAAGGGAAATATTTTCTTAGATCTATCCATTGCTTCTTGGAGAAAGAACTTAACATTTACTTAGCTTGATGGGCCGTCTATGTAATTGCTGCTGCTGTTGAAGGATAATTTAGCTCATCAGTATATTAACTTTATTGAGAAAATTCACACAATGCCAACCTGTGTTAAATCTGTTCCCTCTTGGTCTGCTCTGTATTGTTCTGTTCTTTGCCATGCAAATCTTGCAAATGAGAGACTTCAGATTCTGGAAGGGTGTGTACAAAGACTCCTGCAGAAAACACAGTTAAAAATCAATGACTCTTCTGCTCTTCTTTCTTCAGCTATAGCACAAACTAAACACATACACAACTATAAGACTGGTCTTAGCCACACTTGTGCATGCAAGAAGGTGGTAGATCTGGTTCACACTTCTACAGGAAATAAAGTTCAAACATTTAATATTAAATGTGGATACTTGGAGGGATGAGTAGTGTACAGAAGAAATGCTTTCCCCTTTCTCAGTCAAGTATTTTTTCCTTCTCTGCTCACATCTGTAAATCCTTTGCTGTCCTGTTCTACACTTAATTAGCCTTCCATCAGCAATATCTCAGGCAGAGAGGGTTAAAGGTTCCAGATAAGGACTGATAAACTCATGGAAAATATCCCAGTTAAAATCAGTCTCTTAATCTTACACATTAGAAACAAAACTCAACCCAACAGTAATACATCTGCCCCAACTTCTGACTGATAAAACATAACTAAGTCTAAAAAGAAACAGGGGAATTAAATTCAAGTGTTTACCTTGTGGTGTAATGAAAAATTCTGCTGTCAAAAGGACAAACTGAAGCTATTTAAGGATGCAATATTGAGAGATGTGATACATTCTTAACTTTCTCTGATTTCTGTGGGCTTTGAAAAGTGATTTTCCTGATTGGTACTGGGCATGTGGGATTTACTACACAATGAAGAGAATTAGGAAAAGAGAGATTTTAGAACAATAGCATAATTTGTGATTTTCATAAAATTGAACTGATTTTTACAGGATGACATTTCCTTTTTTAGGAGCAGGAAGGAGAGAAGAAGATGTCAGGATAAGCTAAAAAAATCTAATAGGTAGCAAGACTGTAGTAACTAGAGAGGTTTCTTGAATTAGATGTAGAGTCTGACTCCCTGAACCCTGCTGAGAACTGCCCTAATACATTTTTTTGAGTTCACAAACCTCCTTAGAGAGACTTAACTAAAACCCACAGATTTTTTTAAAATTTTGTTTTACCACACAAATGGGGTCCAGCCTGTGAAGCACACCCTCTAATGAGAAAAACCTTTCACTTTATTCTTGGGAGAATACATTCAGAATGTATGGAGGTTGGATGAAAATCAAGATCAGAAAAGAAAAAAACATATCATTTATGCCAACCTCATGATGTAATTTGGTTTTAATTTTAAAAAATTGATCATGAACATACTCATTAGTGAGAAGCACAATAAAAAGGCTAATAAAGTGATAATATCATTGCCTCACTTCTTTATGAGACTATTATAGCCAATTTTCTGTGTGGATAAACAAACTAATATAATTACAGTCTTGAAAAACAGAACTAGCATAATATGAGCTTAGCATAATTTTTTTAAAAAAACAATATGGCTCTATTTTTATTCTTATCAGAAGCTGTCCATTTTTTCATCTTTAACAGCTGTTAGTCTACAAAGAGCTGAGCTACACAAAAACTTGCCCACAAAAATATCAACTGTATTTAATGTACACGTTTTCTTTTTTTGGTATAAGTACCTGTAGGAAACAAACTCTGAAATATTCAAGATTTTTGATACACATGTGAATATTTAAGCCTATCATATTCAAAACAGCACTGATTCTGAGATGTATCAAGGCCCTGAAGTAATGCAGCTGTCCAGATAATAGACAAGGGACCCTAGAAGTCAGGAGACAAGCACTGAACAACCAAAGGAATAACTTTTTTCCATTATTTTTCTCTTCCAGGACAAAACATCCCATGTAGAATAACTTTTTTTTTTTTCTGAATACAATACTGCCACTATCAACAGATTAGATTTGTGGGGCTCAAGGTTAGACTGTTAACAAACAAGTGCTGAAAGATCTTGGCTTCCAGCAGTACATTAAGCTCTGTCAGGAACTAAGTACCATTTTTATTTACTAAAGTTGAACTTAAAATAATATGAAAAACCAATCACATATACTTGTTGCCTTGCCAGTGTTCCCAGCTAAACTGGCATCTCTTGGCAATCCTCCCCAAAACAGATTCTTGCCTCAGACTGATAAACTGGAAAGCTATTTTATTAGTCTGGGTACATATCTCTGCCATATATGTACCATAAAATTGTACCTAAAAAAGAAAAAGGTATTTAAACTACTCTGAAAGTTCACATAGCTAGAGTATTTTTCCTCACAACAGAACAGTTTATCTGGGGTTTGTTTAAAACAGAGCATCAGGCTTTTAAAAACCCTAACCTAGATATTTCAGTTGACCAAGCATATTTCTAACTCTGTTCTAGGAAAGCAGGATCTTTCTTCATCCTCATTATAAAACAGAATAAAACAGAATTCCAACATTAACACAAGATTTTAGAATGTTAGCTAAAACATACTACATAACACATTTAAAAATACCAGTATCAATTAATATAGAAGTTGTACAGATTTAAATATGTCTTGTCAAAGTTATCCACTAACCTGAATTCTACCCAAATGAAAAACAAGTATCAATTTCACACAAATCTGGATACTTTTACATTTTCCCATTTATTCTTTGAATCCTCTACTGTTTTGCAAAAGTCCTGCATGAAATTCCTGGAGGAACCATTAGCCCAGTCCAAAATCTACTGAAATCAATAGACCAATTAACAGGAACCACAAGATTTGGATAGAGGTTATGGTCCTAATCATATCATTGAACACATATGGAAAGGATTATTCTCCTCCTTCATGCTAAAACCATGCTCATTCCACCCACCCACAAGAGCTGCACTCCTCACTCCAGACCAGCATGGTAGGCAGCTGGACACAAAATCACAAAAGAAAACCAGATATACAAAAAAACCTGGCATTGAATGCCTGAGATTAAAATAAATCAAAACTGAAATGTAGTTTTCTCTGTAATTACTTTACTTTAACCTCAAGTGATACACTCAGTAGCAGGTAAAAGCATTTCAAAGGTAAGATTTTCAAAAGTAATTAAATGATACAAGCTTTTCAGACACATGAATTGAAAAAGACACATTAATTGAAGGTCCTTATAGCTGCCTTTCCAGATGGGTACAGATCTACCCAAGCATCTCCCCACATGTTCTGTGCTGGTGGGGCACGAGGCAGGTCTGGTTTGAGGCTTCACCAGCGCATCAGGACAGTCTTGCACTGAGTCTGGCAGATCCTGCCTCTGAGCCTGGACACAATGCCACTGAGCAATGCACAGTGCTCAGCAGGACCCTGGCACCTCCCTGCCCAGATGTGTTTGAAATCATACTGGTCCATGGATAACATAACATGCAAATCTTACAAATCCCCAGATTTGTATGACAAAGTGGGACTGAGAACTAAATAAGTACTTAGAGCTACAGGAAGATACTTGGTGAGATTCTAAAAGAAATGCCCATATTTACCTATTCTAAAAGAATGTTCCTTCTTCTGATTTCCAGTTCCTCTTTGAATTTGCCAAACCTTCATCTCAAAATTTAGGTTCCTTTATGCCTTTAAAAATATCACTCTAAAACATTTGGTTTTTTACAGGTATTCTTAATACATTGCTTAAAATATGGGAAAAAGATCTCATTAATATCTCAGTACTAGAAAACTATTGCAGGCATTTTAACTTTTGAAATTGACAACTACTTTCCTTGTATTATTTTCTGAGTAGTTGGAACAAAAATAAAGGTAATATTACATCTTCCTTCATAAGCTCAGTATTTCTACTTTTTTCTTAAATTATTTTTTGTGGAGAGAGTGTAAAAGGAATAAGAAAGAGAAGAAAAATAGAAAGAAAGAGGAACAGTGTAAACATGAATATTAAAAGAACAAACAAAATGGACAGGTACATTTTTACAAAGAATGCAGAACTAAAAGAAGTTTGAGTACTTACATTGCCTTCCAAAAGTTCTTCCACAGAGCAACCTCGGTGTGACTTCTGGTATTTTTCTTGAAAAAGTTTCCCATCAAACAGTGCCCAAGGCATCAGATCATCCATTCTGAATGGAAAGCCGCAGGCACTGTTGGCCATGAGCAAAGTCGTAAGGCCACGGATAAGGACGGCACCCAGATGTACAGCCCTGGGGTCCACCTGTGCAAGCTGAGACACACACACAGAGGCAGGTCTCACAAACCAGGAAACAGGAGCCATCTTACTGTCACATACAAACATGCAGACAGGAGAGGAAATTATCAACTCTCCCTCTACTCCACGATGGCCCTCTACTCCAACGCAGAATTTGTCTGAGGGTTCTGTATCTAGTTTTATACAATAAAGTGAAAGAAGTGAAATTCAACCAACAAAGCATCTCATTCAAGTTTTTAAGACAAATACATTCAAAATGCTAATGGAAAGACAAAGTAAGTGGCTCCATAGTATTTTCCAAGCATTAGCAGTTCTGCAGAAAAAGAGTTCTGTTAGTGGAATGCAAAACATGAACTGGGAGTACAAATTGATGTGTAGAGTGATCCACTGACCTTCCTGAGTTTGCTTACCCCAGAAATGTTACAGCATTTAGACATCATTTAAATTGCAGGATTTGACAGAACCAAGTTTATTGTATCCAAGCTTTTATTTTAAACACTCTAGAATTTCCTTTGACGGTAATCTGAAAGCCAAATTATTTCACTTATTCACCTGGATGTCTCCAGAAGAAATACTGGAATTGTGTGACAACATTTAGAAAATGCAAAAAGAGAAACTCAACAAGACAATTAAAACTCACAGCCAAAATAAACTCCATGGGTGAATTTAACATCCTGTTGTGGCAGCAAAATACAAAAACCTTGAATCCAGTATGGGGAAAACTCTGATTTTAAGCATTGTTTAAACAGTACAAAGCTCCTCAGTGGGCAATGTCTTTTCCAGTCTGTACCAAAGCAGTCTGTTAGGATCAGGAGATTCATAACAGTGTGGCCATCACTACTGTAATCTGTGGCTGTCGTACCCTTACAGTATAAATTATACCAGAAACGGAATAGTATCCAAAACAGTGCAGAACAGAAAGGGCAAAAAGTGACTCAAATTGTCTTAGCTCTCACTCCTGCAGAGCTATGAACTGTTTGTTTGAAATGCAATGGAAAGGGTTGGCCATTATTACTACATGTTACATCCTGAAAGATCTCCAAAAGACTTAAAGGTATGCACATACACCATAAGTGCCTTTTGTTTTAAAAATGAACAAGAAGTAGCAAAACTCATGAAATGTAGTACTGATGAATCAGAATTCTTCCTTCCTAAGGTCCACATAACAAAATCAGGAAACTTTTGATAGCAATAAAGAGCTAAAAAGCTTCTTCCAAAAATGAAAATCACAAATCATTTGGAGAACAGAGCCAGACCCTGGGGAAGGAGTTAGGTTTCCTGCACTATTATGCAATGTGCTGAAGTCTGTTGCAAAATTTGCCTAGGTGAAGCTGACTTCTGTGATGGGGTTCCCCCTAACCACAGAGAAGAGGCAGCAGGGTTCTGTTAAGCTGACTTGAAGATACGACGTGCATCTCCATGGGCGACTTTCTGTAAAATGCAAAAGCAAAAGAAGACTCAGATATGAAGATGCAGGCAGGGAGATGCCAGGCAGGGAGGTTCAGAGCCCTCTGGGAAGAAGTTCTTCTGTCTCTAGCGATTCCTGGAAAGGCATCAGGCTGGCCACCAGGGCACTGACCCAACATGACAATCAGTAGTTGAAATTCATCCAGTGCAGACAACTGGAGACAACCACTGACATCCAGACAAATGCAGACAACAGAAGCTGATTTCACAGAACTGTACTATGGTTCTGGTTGAAAGGGACCTTAAAGTTCATCTAGTTTCAAGCCTCCTGCCATGGGCGGGGGCACCTCCCACTAGAATTTGAGCAGTCATTAAGAAAATGAAAGGTCCTTATTTTTCTGAACGTGCCACTTCATATTTAAGTAAGGAGACTCCCTTTAAAACAAATGTATTTTCAGTAGGGGACCAGGCCACTGAGTTTCAGGAAGTTATTGCCTCCAGATGTCAGCTACCATTTTGCCAGCTGAGACTAGTAACTATGTGCACACTCATAACTCTAGCTCTGGCAAGTAAAGCAGAGGTTTGCAAACTGTTTTACAATGCTGAAGGGGACTTGAAAGAGGAATGCGTTTTAAGTGAACCAGTACTTTGTACCAAAGTAAACTGCTAGAGTGCAGACAGTCACTTACCATGTTGCAGCTGAGAGTCTTACATTGCATTTACTAGATTGTTTCTGATCGCCAGATCAAATCTTAAGACCTGCTAAGGAAGTGAGTTCATATCATTTACAACCCTAGCTGTGTTCTTTTCAGTTAAACTTGAGACATATTGACCAAAATGATAAAATAATGTTGCTGGTGACAGGCTCTACAGTTAGAAGACTTCACTGTCTAGGGATATCAGTGAAGAACTTTTCTAAAGCACTGTAGTATTGGGGGGTGGAGAGTTTGTGTTTGTCTTTGTGTGTGAAGGAATCAGGTAAGGCTTGGCGTTTTAATGGAAATTAGTATGAGCAAGACCAATACAAGAGCTATCAACAGTGATTTCTTTATTTTAATGGGACAGGAAATACATTCACTAAAGGGTAGTTTCTATTTTCCATGTCTGGCAATTAAAACCAAAGAAAATGAAAGCACAGTGAATCTGTAACAATGAGGCTGTAAACATAGCAAACCACAGAGTTGCCTTGCCATGGGAATGCTCACAACTGCTTGGTATCTGCAATGTTAAGATGTTACAATGAGAAGTGGAAAATTCCAAAAGAAAAGAAGTCTTGTCTTGCAGGGCATTACACCCTAGCGATTACTTCCTCTCAGAA
This sequence comes from Phainopepla nitens, assembly GCA_013400175.1. Taxonomy (NCBI): domain Eukaryota; kingdom Metazoa; phylum Chordata; class Aves; order Passeriformes; family Bombycillidae; genus Phainopepla; species Phainopepla nitens. The sequence goes on along the minus strand of VXBQ01006348.1, from coordinate 670,566 downwards.
ATCATGTCTGTTCTTTTTACCATTTCTATAAACTCAGGACTCCAGTGAACCTGTGAGATACAGCCCTGTGATCTCGCTGCTGCTGCTCCTACCACCAGCTGATGACATTTGTGTGAGACACAGGGAATACGTGAGAACTGCTCCTCCTGCACCAGCTGCCTGTGCTGTGGCCCTGCTGCTGAGCCTACCAGTGGCAGCTCCCCACCCTCCCAGCACTTGGGTAAAAAAATTACTTTTTCCTATTTGGCAACATTAACTGAAGACTGAGAACTCAAAAGTTCACAGTCCTCTAGCATCATTGCAGTAGAGGTTACTGATATCAGAGCGTTGATCTGACTGGGTAAGCTACTTTAAAAAGAGCAAGAGAAGTGCTACAGCATCCACAACACTATGTATGAAGCTTTTTTCTAACAATTTTAGAAATCTCTTTGCTAGAAGACTGATAGATTTATCTCGTATCACCAAGTTCAGGCTGATCTCTGTGTCTGTGTGCATATGCACTGGTGATAGAAAGAGGCTTGGCAGAGTAGAAGGTGTTTGCTCCCAGCAGCACTTCACAAGTCTAGACTGAGAGACTGCACATCCTGCTGAATAGTTTTAACTTACAGGAAGAGAAAATACATGGATCTTGTATATAAAATGCAAATTTCCAGTTTGAATTTCATCTAACTAAATAATGATTTAAAAAATAATCAGGATGCAAAAATACCCTTATGTTTTAAGGAAATCCTATTAGTCCTCTGACTCTTCTTCGTAGATTCACAAGGGATTTTTTAAAAGAGGTGTAAACCTTATACTATGCATTTTGAAAGCTGCACAAACTGTTTCCAGGAGCATACTAAAAAAAAGTTTACCCCTCAATTAATTGGAGTTTAAAGGCTTCAAATTCTGTCAAAATGATTGATCGGTTCTACGACAGTTGAAATGTGAGGGCGAGTATCTGAACATGCCAGATGTCAGCAGACACAGCAAGGCCATCTAGCCATCTGAATTTCTTGAAACCAAGGAAAAAGGACATGGTGACAATTTCACAGTTTTTTGCTTGGGCTACTTTACATGTCCTCTGTGTTTCAATGTACTAAATACAACATTTCATTTAAAAACTGGTTCCTTTAGTAGGATTTTCAACAACATTATGGGCATGCTCTTTTTCAATTTAGAAAGTCTGTATTAATAATTGTTACTTAGGTTAGAGTTTACTTTTTTCCTGCTCTGTTGCCTTCTTCCTGTGGTGAAGTTGAATACAGAAGATACGATTATGGCTAGCATTTTGATATAGAAATTTAAAAAGAAAAGCTTTAATATGACATAAGGCATCTCTCCCACTCCTTCCTTCTCCACCTTCCCCACCCACCTACAAAAGAACATACCTGTTTTTGTGATAAAAGGGAAAACATAACACTCAAGGACAGGTTAGTATTTTATGATTTCCAGTTAAAATGAATCAATTCGATAAGAATAGTTACAAATCAATGTAATTTGTCTCATGCAATAAACTGCTGGAATTCAAGTGGTAGTGATCAAAATCTGTGTACTTGTCTAGTTTAACCAGTTCCTTTTAGATCCATTTGAACTCCGTCGGTATATCATCATTATTGCTGCTTCTTACATTAACTCCTCCAGCAGCCACCTGTATATTAAATGATCAAATATTTAACCATGGGCAATTTGTGCTTGAGCAATAAAAGCAGCAAGCAGATCCTATCTCAGGAACTTGTCATTAAAACAGCAAGGCTTAGCTTTGCCTGAGAGCACTAGGGTACACTGTGTTCTAAATATAGAGAGACGAATGCTCAGCTGACAAGTCTTTGCAATGGAAAGCATCACTAAACAACCTCAACCCAAAGACAGAGACCAGACTGTCCTGCCTTCAGACCTTAGTATAAATTCCCAGTAGTAGCTGGCAAAGGATGCTAAAGCCCCTACACACTAGAGCTCTATTCTCTGTTCTTGAGAAGAAGATTACCTCAACTGGCACAGTGTTGGTAAATTACTGGAGGGTCACCCTGCAGAAGTGGGCTGGTGAAATAGTGCATTTACTGGGCATCAGTCAGCTTTAAGCAATAAGCTGCTGGGCCCTGCCAAACTGAGGGGGGAGAGGAGCACCAGTATTTTGAAAACAGACTAAAGTTTATTCTGATAAAAGATTACAGCTTAAATTAAGCTCTTCCTGCTTAAACAAGGTGTGTGCAAAGGAAAACGGGGATTGAAAAGAGATCCTATAAGGGCATCGGCTGCAACAGAAACTAGAAAAACCAGTTTTTAAGCACTTCTAGGACTTTGAAGTAAATATTTAGCTGTAAACAACCCAATTGTTTAGTATTTATATGTCCAGGAAAGTTTATTTACTGAGTTTTATCAGGACTTTGATGTAAGATGATACCTCTCCATAGAACAACACTCGTATTTACATTATGCCAAAACCACTACTGAAGTAAACTTTAAAAAAAATTAAAAATTGCTTTTACCATTAAGCACTCTACAAATAATAACAAAAAAGTACTACTGCTAACCAATTTGCAAATAGAAAAAAATTTCCTTCACTTCCAAAAAGATTACATCTCATTTCTTGTTTAATTTTTAGAAACAGCTGCTTTTATCAGAACTTTTAATCATATCCACAACAAAACCCAGCATAAATGACCCTTCTGTGATAATGAATTTCACAATTAAAAAGTTTAGTCTTCTCAGCTTGTTTATTCAGTTTTGCAATGGACAGCACATTAACACCTGCAGAAAGACTGAAATAACATTACTTGTCTTATTTGAGCCACAACTGCTTAACTCTGATCTAAAGTGGTAGTAATAGTCCACAATACCTGTGACATCTACAGAATGTTGACATAAATTCTGAATTATAGTCACCAGGCTAATCATCTGACTGTAGCCCAGGCAGCAGCCATGTCCCTTCTACAAAAGTGAATGGATTCATCTGGATTTTAATGTTTAGTGTCTTAAATATTTGCTCATGTTTTTGGTGACATACTTATCGTCAAACCTCCTCACCTTTCCATCACATAGATTATATTGAATCTACTTGGTAGGAAAATACCTTTTTTTTTTTTTGGGACTCTGAAAATTCTTGCAGCCTGTAGTGATGTCTCCCTCTCACATGGATGCCCTAATAGAAGTGATGCCACAATAAAATTTCATCCTCTTGGGCAACTTAGAGTGCCTTTTCCATCTTCTCTGCTATCTATTTAAAACAACCAGAAGTAAGGATTGCTCTCCCAGACTCCTACATTTCTGTCAAATGCAGCTGAAATTGGCCAACACATTCAAATGTTATTAGGGGACACAGAAAAAATTTAGAAAGCATGCAAAAGGTCACTTCTCTCCCAGTAATTTTCCATTGTAAGCCTTCAAACACCAAACTTTTTCCACTCTTTTACTTTCTGACACTCACTATATGTTTCTGTATTCTACTCTACTATGTTTCTGTATTCTACTCTACACTGTCTAGCTCCATTACCAAAATCTTCAAAATGAGGGTCTTCACTTGCTGCTGCCTCATCCTGACCATACTCCTATCTAAAGTCCTTATCCACACCTCAATCAGTGCTATCCCTTTGTTTAATTATAGGACTGGTCCATGGAACACAGTTTTAGGTGTAAAAAGTCTGCCACCAACAGAACTACTCAGCAGAGTGTGCTTGGCTGCCTTTGCTAATGCAGTCTGTCCTTCCACAGCCACAGACTTTATTGGCAAGTGACAGCTGGTTAGGCCTGCAACTGCTCAGTTTGCTGCTACAAATGTCCCAGGCTCAATTAGCCAAGCCTAAAAACTACCATTCTTAATTTTCCTCCCTAGATTCACAGTGGAAGTTCGAGATTTATTCAATTGTCCTGTTGTAGGACCACCCCCCCTCTTAAGCTGTTTGAGTTTATATTTCTTAAGGGTATGATTTACTTCCCACTGAAACCAACAGAAAGATTGGCGAATTTCAGCAGAATTAGATCAGGCAAAATTTAGCATGTCTGAAGCACTGCACCTTCCAGAAACATTATCACAACTGTTATTCATGTCATAAGCTCTTCAAATAAAACTGTCATTGAACCAAGATACCTTGTTTAGAGAATTCCAGTAGAGCAAATATTGTTTGACAGCGCAATATAGGTTTTGTTGTTTTTTTTTTTTTTTTTCTGCTTGGGTTTCTTTGTGTTGCAAAGCAGCTGCACAGTAAGATTGTTGATAGTGCGGTTCACCCTTTGAAGTGATATGGTCCACAGTAAACAGTTCTGGCTATGGAATTTTCTAGGTGTTAAGTCCACAGGTTGAGGAGGAAGAGAAGAACTTTTCTGCTTCTACTTCATGACAATCCCAAGCTCCAAGACAAATCAAAGGAGTCACACAGCAGAATTTCAGATGACCTGTGAAGGGAACTGACAAACTGTAGCCTGTGATCAGGTATGTTCAAGATACCAGGATTTCATTTGTAATTAAGCTACAATTGAACATCCACTTCCAAAACACCTATTCCTTTTGAAATGGAAAATTGCCATACACAGCTTGGAAGCTGCTGCCTTTCGGTACAAGAATCCCAACCCTGTGCTGGGGTCTGGATGAATATACACAGAGAAATTAGAGAATCCTTGTTTGGTGCTCACAGCTGTGGCATAAATATGGTCTTCTGAGCTATTCAAGAACTGACTACAAACTTAGGTTTTAAAGAGAATAAAATTATTACAGGTAGTATTCTACATTTTCTTGTATTAGCACTATGTCAGAGAAAATTAAAAATAAACAGGGAAAGAGTTTATGTGAAAGTAACTTGGCCATTTTTAAAGACTTATTGAATACAGAGAAGAATTCTGTTTTAAAGAAAATGAATGCTCTGTAATAAGCCAAACCTTGGCATCGGAGCCCTTCAGCCAGCACTGGACTCTGCAGGCACTTTGCTGATAACATTTCAGCCTCAGGAACTGCTCCGCAGCCATTTTAAAACAAAGGGTTCCTTTTTTTTTTTTTTTTTTTTTAATGCAGAAAGTGCTGTGCCAAAATAAACTTCCTGCAGAACACCACTACACTTTCACCTCCTGTAACTGAAAAATACTACTTACCATTGCTCCTAGCCAGAACTATTCCTCTATTGTACTGAAGCCTCAGGGTACAAATACAACATACAGTTGTATAATTTTGCTGGAAAGTTAAAAGCGCTGAGCAGGTTGAGGGATGGATTTTAAAAAGTGTATTGGCATAGCTCTGTTTATATTATATTCAAAAGTAAAGCTCTCATTGAGGAATTTAGAGAACTTAAGTCCTAGCATAGCAACATTTTCTGCTAAGATGTGTTTGTGCATTCTATACAGACAGAGTATATAGAAAACTATTGCTAAATAGGAAAAGATACTTAGGTATGCATGATCTGTCCTTGCTAAAACCAATACCTATAAAGGTTTTTACTTGGCAAGGAACTGAATGTCTCTTCTCTTAAATCCATCAAGGTAAAATATAGCAGCCTAGATGAATGTAATACACCTTTTTAGTTAATGTGCATAGTGCTGGTGTGACACTAGACATGCTGCTGAGATTACTAAACAATTAACTAAATCTCTCCATAAATCATTAATTTTCTTTAGAGGTAATACACAACTGCCTTTAGACATTTGGTGTTTATTGTCCCTGTATGTTCTTTCCTCACATGTAACATGGGATTGGAATGTCTTAACATGTGATGATGTCTTGAGACGCTAAAAAGTAATGCTGGTAAGGGATATTATAACGTACTTTCATAACTTTTCTCTTAACATTTCTTTATAAACAGTTCCTTCAACCACATCTCAGCCGTTCCTCAGTGAACATCAAATGAAATAACCCCAAAACAAAGACGAAGGGGAGGAGAATATATGTATGACATCAATATTAATGTTAACATATTAAAAGTTCACATTTACACAGCGCTTTTGGATAAAAAACTTTATATTATTGAGACTCCTGGTGCATGACTGTTACAAGCAAGAACTGAAATACAAGAAAGAACTGAACAATTTGAACAAAGTCATAGGAGAAGCAACAGATAGGAACTGGACACTGTCTTGACTTTTAATCCCTGGACAATGGCTATGTCAATCAAGACTACATTGAAAAGAAAGGGAACAAATCAGTTCTTGGTTAGTCTTGCTGTTTCTGATCTCTTCCAGATGCACATTTCTGCTATAGTCATTTGAAAACCTCCAGTATGCCCACCGAAGCCCTGTAACCATACGCCTGTGAACGCATCCACCTCCAAGCGGCTCCCGTCAGAGAACACTTGGCTCCTCTGAAGCTGCACACAGCCATCTGCTTCTGCAGGGAGAGCCCGGACAGATGTGCAGCTCGCATTCCTGCTCAGGCGTGACGGAGGCGCGCCGGCAGGTGCAGGCGGCCCCGAGCAGATGACGGACAGGTGCGCGCGTGCCACCGCTTCCCGACAGCCCCGTTCCCTCCCTGCTCCGGCCCCTGGATGTCACCTGCCCTGGGGGACACAGGTCAGCCCTCAAAGGCAGCGGGGAGCAGCCCCACCTACGCCGGGCAAACACCACCTCCAACCCTCGTGGGCTGCTCGCTCCTTCCAGCATACAGCGTGCAAGGAAGTGAGAACTGTTGAACTCGGGAGTAAACGTACACTTTGACCAACACAAACTTGGCAGGAAAATGTCAGTTGATACCAGAAATATTTATTTTCCCCCTCTCTATAATAAGTTATCTCCGACTTTTTCAAAGCTGTCAGTTTGTCTGATATTTTGGGAGAGCTTTATTACCCTCACTACTAATAACTGTGTTTCACTTCCTGCAATATTATTTGGCGTGGATTAAAAATTAACAGCAATTTTGTTATCTAAAATTCCAGAGTGTCTTTTACCTTCAGCATCTTGAAATACTGTTTAAGCTATATACAGTCTAAAAGCAGTTTATAACTGAAACATTGCTGCTATTTCCATGTTGTTGAAACTTTGTTAATTATGAGCTATAGGACAGGAAAGGAGAAAACTCACAGAAACGCACAGCAAACTTATGCTATTATGCCGAAAAATGCAAGATCATCTTCCACAAAGGAATAAAAATCCTCTTTTTAAGACCCTTGCTCAAAACCTTGTGCAAGATTTTCTCGCTGGGCAAACTGAGTCCATCTAAACAAATGAAATTTTTTCACAAAGTAAAAGAGACGACCTACAACTCAGCCCTCTACAGCTACCTGAAAGGAGGCTGTAGTGAGGTGGGGGTTGGTCTCTTCTGCCATGCTTCAAGCAAAAGGATCAGAGAAAAATGACCTTAAGCCACACCAGGAGAGATAAAGATTAGATAATAGAAAATTTTTTTCACTGCAAGAGTGGTTAGGCACTGGAGTAAGTTGCCCAGGGAGGTGGTGAAGTCGCCACCTCTGGAAGTGTTCAAGAAGCATCTGAAGGTGGCACTTAGGGATGTTGTTTAGGGGTGGTGGTGCTGGGCTGAGGGTTGGACTGGGTCATCTTGGAGGTCTCTTCCAATCTTGACAATTCTGTGATCTAGCTATGCTGTGGTTTGTATTTGTGCCAATTTTATATAACAGAATTTACACAGCTATGTGAATTCTGGTACTGGTTCATGTCAACTGCAAAAAATGTTCACGCAAATAGACTCTAATAATTCTAATAAATATACCAAATTTTGTCAAGAAGAAAATGAGGAGAATGGGGCAGAACACCAATCTTGTCTGCAAGTTGAATAGGTTAGTTAAGCCTAAGATTTCTGTTTAATATGCTTATGAACCAACAGCAGCAAAAAAGGTAGAGTTAGTTGTCAGTGGACTAAGAAAACTTTCTTCAGAACTTCAAAAGGTGCTTATGGAAATAGCCACAAAATTAGAGATGGATCTTTGAAAAGTGCTGTAAGCACTGAGTAATTCAGCTCCTGAAACATAATTGTATTTGTACTAATGCTTGACCCATGTAAGTGCAGTGGAACTGTCCTGTTTGGTTCATTTAAGGCTATCTTGAGTATATGAGAAGAATATTTCTAATTTTGAACAGGGACTGAACCAATCCCAACTTGAAATCACATCCCATACTGCTGCACTTTAGTTCCAGATTAGCCCAGAACACTGAGGAAACCTAAAGACTGTAGATGAGAAAATGGGCTGGGAAGCAATGCCAAGATCAGCAAATCACCTCAATCCCCCCTGTTCTCCACCACCTGCCAGTTACAATCTAGCCTGTAATTTTTAAAACACTTTTGACAGATGCAAATTTTGAGGGAATATAAACCCTGATTCAGTAAAGCATCTGGGAATGCACTCAAATTCCATTTTAGTTAATACTAATGTACATCACAGAAGCAGGTCCTTTGTATGTAAGAAGGGTTTATCCCTAAGATCTTTACAATATTCTTACTTGCATTTTATGTTTTACTCAATCTAATTAGACTTCAAGCAAATATTAATTAGGAAACAGTCACACAGACACAATAAACATACACTCCCTGGGGGAAAAAAGGGTTTTTTTCAACAGTCATATTTTGAAAAATACAGATAGCCCACAAAGGCTGTTTGGGGTCTGTTTGAAAAATATCACACATAATGGTGTTGACAAACATAGCTTGGCTTGCCAACACATCAGGAGATTGAAATTATTGTGTTTTCAGAATCTGGGTATTATTTATGCTTTTCTGTCTGCATGGCATAGAAGAAAAAACAAAGAATAGATGTAGCAACATCCTTCTTTAAATCTGAGGGATACCAACCAAGGCACCTACATTATTACTTATGACTCTAAAACATACTGCTGTTTTAAATGGATGTGGCCAAGCATCCCTTAGGAAAATACTCATAGAAAAATACCTTCTGTAATACTGGTATAATACCAAGGTAAACCAAAGTAAAAAACCAAGGTGATTTTGCTTCCATGACACTGCACAATAAAAAATACTCACAGGTTCTGGGCAACTAAAATTCTTGCTAAAGCTATTTCCAGCTTTCAAGCTAGTTAACTAGTTTGCAGAGTACTTCTCCTTCTTCTTCTTCTTCTTCTTCTTCTTCTTCTTATTATTATTACTACAAAAGCTAATTAAATAATACATATTGTGTGAAAGTTCATTTGCAATCAATTTGCAAAGACTCTCTGAATCTTATAATTTCAGATCTAAAATGACTCTGCTCATTTCATATCAGTAATAATTTTAAATAACAGAAAGCTCTTAAAAAATTGAAGAAATATACTTCAGTGCTTGACAGTCTCGTACTTCATACACAGCCAAACTGCTCCTTTTACAAGTGGTACAAAAGATGTTATTACTCTTAAGCAGATATTCTGGCATAATGGGACACTCTAGAGCAAAGCTATAAAGGGTTTGCAATGCCCCAAATTCTGGCAGTGATGTGTATGCCCACCCATGCACCTGCTATTAAATTTGATTTCCTATTTTCTGACATACATTTCAGTTTTAAAATTATTTGTCAGGACCCAAAATTCATCTACCAATTTCCAGTTCATATTTCCTTTTTAACCACATTTTTCCATCTCATCTTTGGTCACAACTTTCAGGAAATATATGATTCACAGCTTTACACCTCTGACACAAATTTTTCATGTAGTCACGTACTTAGAGAATCTCAGAAAAAAATGTAATTGTGTTTATAAGTCATTATGGTTTTTCCTGTTTGGGCAGTATTTTACATGCATTACTGGTGAAAGCTGACCTGTAACTGCACTTGTAGACAACCAGAGCCAGCACAATGTAAGAAACAAGTCTGGAAGCACAACTGCTAGTGCCTCTTTTTCTCTGCAATGGCCTCAAAGTTAGACTGATGGCTCTCTGGGCTTTTTGCCAACACTACACACCAGATTAAAATAGAAAGAAGGGAAATAGACAACCTGGGGTCCAAAATTTAATTCTGACCTTATGTATAAGCTCTATGGGAGGTTTGGGCAAAGTAGAATGCTAATCTACCATATAAGGGGGCCAGCACAAGAAAACTAGAAAAAATCTAACCAGAAAAATCCCTTTTCTATCGTGTGCACATTTTGGTATTTTGAAACCAACGATCTTGAAAAATAATCAAATCTTCATGTATAAACATTATGTTATTCTCAGAAAGTAATATTTAATGTACAATGTAGTTATATGTTCACAGCCCACTTTCTTTCAGCATGAGATAAACTATATTTTTTATGGCTTTAACCCACTTTATTCAAACCATAGACTGTTTCATAGACTTGTGGGTTTATGGATCTCATTAACTATGAAATATGACAGTATATTAGAAAGTAGATTTGAAAGTGATGGCTGAAACGCTCTCTTCATTCCATCAGAACAGGCTCTATTTATATTTTCTCTCATATTTCATAGCAGAAGGTAAGTATTCTGCTAAAACATATTTCCAAATGGACTTCTTTACAGAAAGAGAATTTTTTTTTTAAATTAAATTAGTGTTCTTCAAAGAACTGTTTACAAGAAATAAACCTTTTTTTTTAATATTTAAATAATACTATAATGTTAAGTCCAAAATGGCAAATGAGAAAATATCTTCATAAAATTTTGTAGATGCTGACTAATTTTACGATAACTTCCTTGGAAGCTCTGTGATTAAGCTGTTTCTAGGGATCAGTTTTAACTTTTCAATGGAAAATAAAAAGTATGGTAGACAGATTAAACTCTATTCCTGATTTCTTACTATAAACTCAATTTATTAATCAACTACATGTTAGTCTAATTCACTGCACTTGGATCCTTTGATTTTAAACACAAATGTCTAGAAAATTAAGCTGTTAAATACCTATTGATACCTTATTCACTATTAAAATAACTCAATAACTCTACTGAGCATAATTCCATTCTGAAAAATGACTAAATAAACACAGTAATGAGTAAAAACAGTTTAAGCTATTCTGAGATGAGATCTTGCAAATTAGATGCTTGCATGGTAATTCTCAGAAAGTCTGATTTATTGATCATTTTTCTTAGAATATTTGTATAAGATATTCTATTTATTTAGTCTCCTGCCCTTTCAAGAGAGAATTCCCAGGACATTATTAAGTTCTCTATTCTTGATACAGCTTAACAAGACACAGATACATGTACAACTGAGAAACAGCAACTTTTTTCCATAAGGAAATTCAGGTCATCAAAACACAGGAAAAGAGGTTAATTTGAAGGTAATGAGGGAAAGTTTTGAAACTCTTATTTATGTATTCACAACCTCAGAAGAGAAAGAGACCAAAATTTTTCCTCACTATTCCTTTCAGAAGGATTTATTCTGGCTCAAACTATTACCAAAGGCACTATCGTGAATTTTGATAGAATAAGACAAGGAGCTGATCTACAAAGTGGCCTGATACAAAAAATTTCAGCTATGTTACATGAATCTTGTGTTGGTTTCTAGCACAGCACAAGGCACTGTGGGACAGTGCATGAAGTGCTTATATAAGCAGCAGAGTGACATAACTTTGGAAAGGACTTGCCAATGACACACAGAAGTCAATTCCAGCAACTTTCTGCCCACTTCATAAAGTGATACGTGACACAGTGTAAAACCAGCTTCACACTTCATGCACTTCTGTGTGCACAGCTGATCTGCCATAAGCTTTGTGGGTAAGTAACAAAATTTTGTGACAAACTTTCAATCAGCACAGTGCTGGTAAGTAGCATACATGATTAATGTTATGTGTTTGGATGCAGATTTTATTTTGAAAGAGCCACAACACAAATGAATCACACAAAGACCTCTAATTCAAGCAGAATAAATTTCCAAGCACTTTAGAATCTTATGTAACAATCCCTGTAAGTGCATCTATAAACAAGTTGTTTCAACACTTCCTGCTTGGGCTTGAATTCCTTTATGCTGCTGCTGAATGACTGCCATGCAGACTTGATGAAGTACTCCCAACGTTGACTGCAACACTATGTGCAGTAATGTATCTGACAGAAATAAATTCTACATTTCTGCTGCATTCCATAGTGCCTTCATTTCATTGCTTCCTTTTTGTTACACAGTCAGCTACAGATCAAATTTGTAATGACTTTGAAGAAACTTATAGGAGCCTGGACTTCATCTGTTATAAGGAATCAAATAATGGAACTAGAATCACACTGGTTTTGTTATTTTGGTACTTGTGTACTAGAAACAAATGGAGCATTACCCTGAGATCAACAAAAAGCACTTTCAAAATTCCCTCATTGACTGTTCAAAGAAACAGGGAACTTATGGGAAATACAAGCAAGATTTAGAGAATGAAGATATGTTAAGGTTCTAACAATTTCTAACCCTTTCCCATTTACTTTTATGTAAACCCACAACTCAAGCACCAATTGGCATGTGGAGTCTGTGCTACACACTGCTTATATTTTGATTTCCATTTCAGGCTACGAAATTGAAAATACTCCTGCATAATTGCATATGCAGGAAGAACTGTTCAAAAGGTTCTTTTCTGCAATAACCCTCTAGGAACCTTCAATCCACATGTGGAAAGGCAGAAGATAAGAAAGGAAAAAAGAGATTTGCGTGGAGTATATATAAAATATTTAAAAGAACTTCCAAATAGTTACAGAACAATGTAAGCCAAATGGTTTTCACTGCAGTGAGTCACATTAGGTAACTCTTTTCTGTTTATATTCTCTCTCAAGTAGTAATATGAAAATTTAATTTAATCTAGAGTTTTTCAGACAACCGATGTCCAAAACCAAAATCCTCCTCAGTAAAAAGATGAAGCAATGTTGTAAGACAAGATTCACTGTTACAAATTTTTCATCAGAGGGAAGTTTGGAAGCTAAGGAAGGAAGAAATCTGAGAATAATTTACCTACTCTAGGACTGCAACCACTACAAAATGTCCCTTCTGTTTTAATTTTTTGTGTGATTAGCAAATGTAAGTATTCACACAAAATATAGCACATAAGAAGCCTATATATTTCCCCTGCCCTTAGCTCTTATATCTGTAAAAAAACTAATGTAGAATGTGATTTACCCCCAAAACATTTATCACAATGTTACCATGAGTATTTTGTGTTACACAATTATTCCAGTCCATACCTGCAGGCCTGTCAGTTGAGCTGCTGACTTCCCTTTGAGGCAGAGAATGAGAGCCAGAAATGCATTTAAGTCCTCCAGAGAGAGGCTACTGACCTAAAACAGATGAAAAAATCATATATCATCTGAAGACTCTGAAGAGGAGCTTTCTGAAAACTGAATCCCCTTATTCAAGCACATCAGACTTGGAACAGTGACCTCGTGTAATGATGACCACCGTGAATGCATCATCCAGGAAAACACACAGGGAACAAAATACTTTCTTTCACAGTTTGAACGAAGTGCATACCCCAACACTTGTGTACAGTGTATACACATGGATTTCCACACAACAAACAAAATGCCCAGCCTCCATTTATTCACTTCTCCACTTCCCTTGGAGTTTCTTAATAACAGGAAATTTCTCCCTCTCTGTAACATCATAGTAAAAAAAAAAAAAAAAAGAAATAAAAGAGAAAAAATTTCCTTTATAATCAAGACAAAGGATAAAAATCACCTCAATGAGCCATAGATACGATGACCACTACAAATTTTTTAAAATGCTTATACATTTAGCTGCTAGAATTTTCAAAAATATCCTAAAATATTTCAATTACCTATTTTAACCTAAACTTCAGGATTTATCAGAACATACATTTGATTTCTTTTAGATTTTAAGGCTACAGATGGAAGCAGAGAAAATTCAAAATTAAAACCTAAAATGATCAAGTGGGGAAATGGAAATGACAAGTCTAAATTGATGTAACAGTTCACTTCTATCAGTAAAGGGGGAATGGGCACTTCTTCTGCTGTGAAACAGTGTTTTGAGATTTTGCAGATCAGCTCAGAAGAAAGACACCACCTTGAGAGCAGCTGGCATGATTCCACAACAGTACCAGTCAAGTTCTAATGCTTTCCATCCTCTTATAAAACTCTGTATTATATAAGTGCACCAAGACCACATACCTCTTACAGCAGTTGAGGATATACAGAGAGCTCCTAATGAGATCCATAAAACATTACAACTCCTTATCAACTGGAACTTGAGGAAAGGCTTCTCTTACAAAATGTGGAAATATGCATTGTGGCTTCACTTCAGAGGCTGCCTAAAACTCTGCACTGCCTTTCTTTTAACAGGATAAAAATAATTCAACCACTATTCAGTTTTGTTTTTTTTTAATCAGGCCCCACTGCTTGTCCCACTGTAAAATACTTTCCCCTCTATGATGCTGTTAAATCTTGCGTAAAGCACAAGAATGTAAGGGATATCAGAAATATTTTAAAGTTTCAAAATGCTCCTTGGTATTCATTAACTCCACCTGTCTGCTAAGATCTGATAATGGCCCTACTTTACCCTGTAATTCAAGTCAGGTGTCACCTTTGTGTAGCTGGCAACAAGAGAGGTTTACTAAACCTGCACATTTTATACATTGAAGTAACAGAAAAATTGACTTTTATCTACAAAACAATTCTTAATACTTGCACAATTTTGTCCTAAGAAAAGGAAATCAAAGGCTGCTTGCAAGTACAACAGCAAGAAAATGCCCCTAACAGAGCAGATCAGCCAAAAATGCTTATGAATGTAAAAAGACTTATTTAGAGAAATATTTTATTCAGTAATCAAACTTGGTGAGTTATCACAATTCCACTGTCAGTTTTAATCCAAAACTGTTAGAGATTTAAAGAGAAAATTCCCCTTTGTCTGGAGGCTTCACTGTTTGATTTGAACTCATTCGCTGCTTTGCCAACTTTAAAGACAGACCTAATATTTTGTAATTTTTTCACTATCTTTGCTCTTAATTTAGGGAATATTTGAAAGGTACTCTTGAAAAAAACATTTTTCATATCAGCACTTTTTTTACATAGTTAATGTTTGTTCATTGGAATTTTTTTCCTTACTTTCAAAAAAATGCATCTAAAGTTTTCAATAAATATTTGCACATACATTCTGAGGAAGCCAGACGGGTTGGTCAATATGCTGGTTCCTGCAAAACCCTCATTTTTAGCTTAGATTAAATTATAAGTAATGAAATTTTTAAGAAGTTTATTTTCCCCTCATATGAGCTGAAGGAAGACTTCAGGCCTGTTTCAAGGCAAACTACAATTTTTTTCAACTTAAATAATTTCTGAGGAAACAATTCACCTTCCTTCTCTAACAAAAATTGAAGACTAAAGTGTAAAGACAAGAGTCAGAACACAGCTGGGCAAGCCTTGTTTTCTCAGCGATAAAGCAAATGGGAGCAATACGGCCAGCTCAAAGCATGGCTGCTGACACTCCTGCCCTCGTGTTTTCCACTCAAACATCCCCAGAGAACAAACAGACAATATCAGAGAAATAACCAAAGTTTAAAATAACTCAGCAATAAAAAACATTGTACTCCAAATCGATTCCCCAGTCTGGTTCCCAGGGTAGGTTGTACCAGTGCAACTCCGAGGGCAGAAGAGAATCAGGATAATGGGGTGGTTCTTGAGAAACTGGCACTGCCATGGAAAACCTTCCATCAAACTGTGCCCTTTGTATGATCTCTCTGCTGTTATTCCTGTTGAAAGCAAGAGCTGCAAATCTGATCTTGTCTCTGTTTATAACAGTGGCCATTAGATAATAAATTCTGCAAATCCTTTTCCTGACAAGAAATTTTTTTTTCTATTTAATTAATATCCTGTGATCAAGATTCAGTAAATCCACATTTCTGCAGGTGTTCCATCCTGTTACTCCTCTTCTTAATCCCACTAAAGAAACCCTTCTCAAATAATTTAGTTATGATGCTATGAAAGGGTGCACAGAATAACTCAATAAATAAGTGAAATGATGATAAATAAAACTGCATTTTCATATTATAATAGGAAAAACAAGTATGTTAAAAGGCAGGTACATGATACTTATCTTGCTGACTTGAAACTGCAAGGCATGAAATGATTTTTAATAAGTACTATCTTCAAAACTTTTTCAATTTGTATTCTGTTATACAAAAATTAAAGAAAAAAAAGACCTAAATGGATCATTTGTGTATTCCCATATGTACTTCCTCAATATGTCATCTAAGTTTGAGTAAACACATGAAGGGAAATGAAAGGAAAAGTCAGGGGGAACTTGTTCTCATGTATCACACACCAGTACAAATCTGTTATTGAGGAAATTGAAGTCTAAAAAAGCAAAACAAAAGACAAAATGCAGTTCACTTTAAGTACAAGTGAAGCTGAGTTTATCAGATTAGATAAATGTATAATTTGCTCATCCTCAGAGAGGAAAATCTGCTTGTGAGATCACCATTTGAAATGTGGCAAGTACAGACAATATATTAAATACCTAAGAGAAAAGTAAATAATGAAGCAATATTGTATTTAGACTTGTGTCCCTTTTTATTACAATCAAGGTAGTCTGCAAGCTGCCAAGTATTTGGAATTATAATAGAAGTGCTACCTAATGACCTCCTACTACTCAGAATTTAATGAGAAAAGCCATATCCTCAATTCTGCCTTGAAAATTATTACACTGACAAGAAGGCATGAAAAAGTAGTAAGAGCTGACTAAATATTTATATTGTCTGTTTGCAAAGTGTGCAGAGTCACCTGAGGGAATGTCTCCTTTTGATGACACAAAGGAAACACAAAAGGAGCAACTTGAATTTGCCAACAGGTCCCAAAGAGCAGGGAAATCCCTCAGTTTATACTGTCTCTGCTAGACTGTCCAAGGGGTTTTGTCATGGGCATGTGAGAGTTATGACTAGCTATTAAAAACCCCAAGTATTTCTTGAACAGGATGGTGCATGTTAAGTAGGGCAATTAAAAATATTGTAATGCAGTACTATTATATTTTATCGGCTATGCCTACAGTAAGGATTAAGAGAAATGCCCAGCGTTTCCTAGGAAAAACCAGTTTATTTGTCCTTAGAACTTATCAGGGCTGACAGCTGAGGAAAAAGCAACCCAAAAGTCCCTCTTACCCGCATCATAAGATAGGCCAGCAAGCAGCAGAATCCTGCAACAGGTGCTTCCAGAGCTTGGAGTTCTTCCATCTCATCTTGAAGGTAAAAGCACGCCAGAAATGTACTATACCGTTGCTTCTCCACGTCAGGCCCTTTGGCAAGCCACAGTGTTTTCAAATTAGGTGTTCCACCTACAAAAGAAATCCATTATTTTATTTTGGCAGCAACAAGATAAAACATGTCTACCTCATTACAATCTGAAAGGAAATGACTGCTCTGACAGGAAAGGAAATGAAATGCTCTTGGCACTTGCCAGGACCACAGAGTCAAAAATAAAATGTATTTGACAAAACTTGCATTTGAAAAAAAAAAATATTAACAAAAAAAAGTGACTTGTAATTTAAACAAAATGTATTGAATGCAGGCATGTTTAAGCAGAGTGGACTGAATTCAACCCATACAATAACACAGACAATCTTGAGACAGCAAGCGTTTAACCCATGCAAGGGCAAAGCTTGACTGCAAGTGTGCTCCTTCCCGTGGGGATGCACAGCATTAAATGAAGCTCAGTTCATCATAAAACAGGGATCAGCAGAGACCAACCAGATCTGTTTTCCTCTCTCTCTGCTAGAGTTAACATATCTGGGGTCCCCGAAGGATGCTCACACTGTCCCCCTCAGGCTCACCTGCTTTAATGAACACCTATGCCAGGGGGTTGACTCCCCTGCAGCACGTTCCAGCTCGGGAACAAAAACCAAGGCGATCTGGTATTTTTCACTTCCTAGGCTACTGTATGAAACACTGTTGCAAACACACACAAAAGAACTGTCATCAGTTATGAATAATGGATCTTTCCAGACTTTCTCTAGCTTCATTCACGCTTGTGTCTAAATCCTTAATACATGCTGCCATCTCCCAGCCTGTGACATGTGTGGGCTAATGCAAAATTTGCTCCTCATTTAAATTACATTTAATCTGTTATCAAAATAAACACCAATGCACGTGAAATAACAGCACAGCTAACTGGTTCTGCCTGAGAATCTCAATAAAAGACAGAATTGTACCATAAAGTATGGCTGCTTCTGTAGTTAAATAAAATGAGGTGTGAATTTTAAATGTGGACTAATTAAGCTACATTTGGTAACACCTCTTCCTTTTTTATGTGACATGCAGCAGCTGCAGACCAGTTAGGAACACTTGGTGATAATAAATGGTTAAAGTGACAAGGTGCTGAAATCTACATAGATGATGTTTATTTAGCCAGGAAAGCCCATTAACCAAATGGTACTAATTCTTTGGAGAGGGGGAAACTAGAAGAAAAGTTAGTATTTTCCTTCTTTATCTCCCTGATGGATGTTTCCTTTACTATTTTTAAGGCTAGCTCCCCTCTCAAAAGTTTTAACCATAAAAAGAACTACTATCATATAATCCATAAGTTTCTAACCTTTCTAAGGGAAATGTCTTATTAAGAAAAAAACCCAGTTGCTTGATTGGACGTAGACATGCAGGTAAGAGATAACACAAACAGTAGCAGTGAGAGGGGTAGTACAGACAGCACAGTAACACTCACTTTACTAGTTTTGATATTGGTAATTGCTGCCTTAAGAAAAAAAAGAACAGCAGAGACCAATTTCCAGGAAGAAAATCAAATATAACATGCACTAAACCAAAACAAAGCCAGCTTTTCCTACCAAGCCTAAGCAACCCTGGTGTGTGAGACGATCTGTACATGGGTAAACTCAAATAGTTTTGACAGTTTCTGCATACAAAGAGATATGCCAAGAATCAGGTAAAAGGAAAGGTCTCTTTTGCGTCCAGGGGCACACTTAGTAACAGAAATCCTTCTTTCTTCAGAATAAAATCATTAACTACGTCAATATTCAAGATTTTAGATCCATATTGAGAGAGCTCAACAAAAAATTCAAGACATCTCTACCATAAACATTTTCTTACACTTTTAGAAACAACTACTTGTGCCTGGGGAAAAAAGGTACAGATAAACTACGAGTTATTTACTCTGGTAAAAAAACTTGATGCTGTCTCCTTTTGGAACACACTAACATACGAACAAAAGGCTCTTTTTTTCTGAAGAGTTCTCTTCTTCAAGTAATAAAATTCCATGTAATACCCAAAACTGATCTATTATATCAAATGAAAAATAAATAAAACAAAGAAACAGATATCCTAAAGTTTAATGACTGTCCCACCATACATGCAGTCCACAGCAGATCTAAGATTCATCTACAGTAGACCCTCAAAATGTTCTCTGCTTTAGGTACATCCTCATGACATTATTTACAGTAATTAGGAAACATTTCTGAAATAGAAATTTACTATTCTATAGTAAATAGGCAGGATAGGCCTATTTATTTATAGGATAGGCAGGAGAAATATATTATTTTCTGAACATGTCTATATATTTACTAAATTAACCTAAAAAACAACCAAAACTGAGTAACAAAAGAAAAACACGCCAAAACATATTTATATTTACATAATTGAAACATCTTTACTTTGAAGACTAGTAATGATAAAATTATCTGTTGTGGTTGTAGGATCCACAATTTCCCATGAATTACACAAACATATGCAAACATAATTACTCTCAACATGCACAAAATTGTGTGAAAAATGTATTCAGTACTATGTGAACTGCAGTCCTCAGGAACCTCAAGAACAGGAGCTTTAAAAAGACCTCAATGGAGGTGAGATACTACTTGTCTATACACAAAACCAGACAACAAACAAGTTAAAAAAAAAAAAAATGGATAAATCACGTTTTACCTTTTTCCTTTATACGCACACATTTCATTCCATTATCATATGGAAAGTAGCATGAGAAACAAAAGCACTTCAAGGGACTATATAAACATTTATTTTATCTGTTTGAATTTCAATAATCGATTTAGGCATATGGAATACATGCAAAAGTTGTGGAATGCATTAATTCTATGATATCGTTTAACTCAACACTTAAACCAAGGTGATCCTCACATCTGTACCAGCTTTAAACACATCACTAATGTGTATACAGATGTAAGTGTATAACAGTAAATGTTCATCTGTATTTTAAATAATGACTATTGAAATTTTATTTTATAACATCAGTAATAGAACTTTAATACTTCTTCATTTTTACATGGTCATGTAAATACCGCACAATAAAAATAAGTTTAGAAAGATGTACTTGCTAGGAACACTCAACAAAAACTTCTCAAAAACTGTGGCCAAAAAACTCAAATGCCACTTAAATCTGACCATTAAAGACATAACAGCATTTCGAACTTAAACATATTCATGACACATTCATGAAGGATGCAATGATTAGAATACTGAAAGTACATCCAAACTCTGTGGTATGAAGCTACAATATCCTATGCATTTTCAGAAATAAAATGAACAGCAGAATCTATACATTTCCAGCAAAGACTTTAGAACTTTTTCTGCTCCACATAAACTGCACACATATCAAATATATCTGCTATGTTCACAAGATATGGATGTTAAACAATATTTTCCTAGATCATGAATCTTCTAACAAAATTGATTTGCCAGTAACACTTTTTATTAATATAAGTGCTGCTCTGTCAATGTGTGTAAATCATGATCATATTCATTCAATTGAAAAGAAACATTCTAGAAGAAGAAAAAGATAAAGACAATGCAAGGAAGCATAGATGCTAATTCAGAAGACTGTCTCTCAAAAATAAAAAATATAGCTAATACATACTATATTTCAAGTATATTTTAAGTTATCATCTTACTTACCATCCTGGCCTTAGGATTTGATATTTCATTTTTAAAAAAACAGCTAACATTCAATCTATCACTTGCAACCTTTCCAGATGCAAGGCACTTCTGCTGTTTTATATACACACAAAAAGTTGGTAGGAATTCTACTTTTCTTTTTTTTTTTTTTAAGATCAATGCAAAATTTAAGGTATTTATTGATATGTACACTACAGTTTAAAGTTCATAGTTTCTTTAGACTTTTTAATCTAAATCAAACTGGAAAAGTGTCAGAATTTTCCATATATTCTCAGTACAGTTCTAAAGTAGTTTTGATGATCAAGTTACCAGTTTTTTCAAAAAAGATAGAGAGCCTTCCCAAATTAATTGCACTTTTGATGTTTCAAATAGGTTTTTGGTAAAATTTTTTTCTGTCTTTTTGAGTAACCTGATCTTGATTGACAGCCTTGAACTCTAACTTCCTAAAACAACTTTAAATTTAGCTCTAAATATGATCCCTGTCTGAAAAATGTGATGTGCTGTTGAGAACCTTATTTGGTGAATTAGAAAGTCATGCTGTGGAAAATCAAAGATGCATGAGCGAATGTAAGGCATACAAATATGGACTGCAAAAATTTTAGAAAAATATTTGTCTGCTGAAGGAATGACAACAGAGCACTAAAAATAAACACTAAAAGTCCTCCTCCCATTTTTAATAGTCTGCTTGAACAGCCTTTCATTACTGAGTTAGTAAAGATTGTATCTGAAAAGATTCTGTTTTATAAACTCCACTTATGTGGTTGCTATAAACAAACACACTTAAAATCCTGTTTATTGTCAACATGAAGGTGGGTCTATGCATTGTATGTTTGCAGAGCTATAGAACCAGAGTACATGAGATTAAGTGGATTCTTCTCCAGAAAGGGAGGAAGGAAGTATACTATCTGAGATTGAAAATTTCACAACAGTAAATACAGTGTATTTGCCAAACAATTTGAAATGTAACTACATAGGTACAGTTTATACTTTGTTGAGCTTTGTTTCCTTGTTTTGCAGCATGTTCCCAGACCGTTGTATACTGAAATAAAACAGTTGCACTGTTCAATTTTTACTCTGCGTATTCATATTCCATTTGGAAAATTTCACAGCAATTTCATGTTATCATAAAGACAATTAGATAATCACTCTCCTAAGTCAAAGTACTGTATATCAAATAAAAACTTATTTGTACTTTGTCTGTATAACCTATTTCTTTCCAAACAGGCCTTTAAAAAGGATTTTGAAAAGGCTGGTATCTAAAAAGCAACAGGTTTTCCTTCATCTTTGAATTCAAAGACTCTCATTAAATATATGAGTTTCAAATACGAAGATAAATGCACAATCTTTGGATATCTAAAAAGAAAATTTACTATAAATTTACAAAGAAGTGCCTGCATTTCAGCTTCTGAATTTGGATTTAGACCAGATCAGCACAAGGACTACTACAGAAGGCTCTGGATGCCAAGGGAAGATGTGCTGGTAATTACAGTTGAATAGATATAACTTTTCTTAACAAGATATCAATGGTATTGCATAGCAAAGGAACAAATACATTTCATTTGAAAGACCAGAAAAACCTCTGAGCTGCTGATCCATTTGAAAACAGATGACTGAGAGAGAGCTCTGAGAACAAGGATGACTACAACTGCAGGGCCAAATGAACACTTAGAACAACTTTCCCCCGACATAACAAAATTGTTTACTTCCCATCCTAAACTTATACTGCATGATAAAATTGTATGTATATATATATATATATACACACAATTATATACAGTGCTCAATCTTTTCACTGAAATGTATGATACCTCCTCATAAATGTAACACATTTCTCATAACTCTAATTTCACTAATAGTGTTCATTAATGTGCTTTTTTACCAAAGGGAAGAAGATAAGAACACAGAAAACATGTAAGGCTTAAGAGAGTAGAAACAGCTTCACAGAAACAGATAGCTCTTTTTTTTTTCTTCTTTTTTTTTTTTTTTTTAATTAGAAGCTGGAATCTCTCTCTGGATTGTCAGAGATGATCTAAAAATTACTCTGTTTTACATTTTCCACTATTCTCATTAACACAATCTGTCAAACAGCTTAATGGACAAGTTTTAGTATGGTCCTACACACCATTTATCCTGGCCTTAGAGCAGTATTTACAACTTCTAAGAAATTGTACGCATTTAGAACTGATGTTTGAATTAGCACTGGGTTTAACAAGACCCAGGAATAACATGTATCTCAAAGCTGAATCCTATTATAATTCCAAAGTGCAATTAAAGGCAACTACAAGGGTGCAGCTCTTTAGCTCCTTGTTCTTCTGGATTCTGTACAAAACATAGGATAGATTGTCCAACCTCATTTTAGTGAAATGATTCTTTCAGTTTAGATTTATACACATTTTTATTTTACCTGTGACAGAAGGTTGTACAGGTTGTATCAGGTCTGGCTGCTTGAGAGGATTTCCAAAATAGACAAACCACTCTTTTACCAAAGGACAGGTTCCACCTAAAACAGACAGAATTGGATCAGTACGTCAAATGCAAGTATTGACACTAGTGTAACAGCTGGAATCAGCTGTGATCAGGATTCTAAAGCAATAAAAGGCGCTTTTTGATGACTTGTTTGTTCAGCTTTAGAAACAAACAAAGAAAAAATAGTTTTAGTATGTTTATGACAAATCATCAGAACAAATAAAGAGTTTCAATTACGTACCATAAACATGAGTTTGGACTGGGGAACTGCAACCAAAAATGTAAGTACAAGAGTCTGTGGAAAACATTCTCAAACAGGCTTAGGCCTTCCCATTCCAAGGCAGCTCAGGAAGCTCTGGAGGCATGTGCCATAGCTCAGGGACCTGCATGAGCTACCTCAGTCTCTCAGCACTGTCACACTGCCACATATCCAGGCAGTGCTTATTATGGTTCACCTCCCAACTTGCCCTGATATTTCCTGTGTCAGGGTTTGAACCAAAATCTTCATAGGGAGGCCTTGATGCCTATTTGAAAGCTGACAGCAATGGAGTGATCCCACCATCAGACGCAGAGCTTTCACAGCCCATTGTTCCAGATCTTTTATCAAGCATAAAGGAATTGTTTATACATAATACTTCAAGCGGCTTTCCTAGTCCCTAACCTCAACCCTGCTCAGTCCTCCTAAAGATGCCCCTTAAACTAAAAATTTCACTACAGGAATTGTGCATCTAACGAGTTGATGCTTAAAAAAACCCAAACAAACCAACAATCAGGAAAAAAAATCACGCATTTAAGAATTTTTGAAATGCAGACTATCCAATTTACAATAGTCAGCTCAAAATAATTCCAATGCAAGTATTCCTTAAACAAACAAACAAACATCAGTGTTACTACCAATGGTGTTTTGCATTCTGTACAGATTTTTGCTTATAGTAGCCATGTCACAGTGCCCTAAATTTCCACTCTCTGTAGTCTAGTAAACAGAATGAATTAAAGAGGTTTAGCTAGTCCTGGGCACTTGGAGCAGTGTTTTCAAATATTTTCTTTTTTCCTTCCCTTGTCTCTTTCCAGATTCACAGAATTGCATCTCTAATTTCTTCAAGCTCTCAACAAGTACTGAGGCCACTATTC
Source organism: Phainopepla nitens (assembly GCA_013400175.1). Lineage (NCBI taxonomy): Eukaryota > Metazoa > Chordata > Aves > Passeriformes > Bombycillidae > Phainopepla > Phainopepla nitens. The sequence goes on along the minus strand of VXBQ01006348.1, from coordinate 646,317 downwards.
TTAAAAATTCCTGCCTTTTATCACCAATTCAAATCTCCCAGAAATTTACTGCACAAGTATTTTTGACACCATGTTGTGAACCCTAATCAAAAACTTCCCCTAGATTAAAATAAACCAAACAAATTTTTCCAACACTCTCCTTTCCTTGTCCACCCAAAAAGGTTTAGTCACATAATTTCCAGATCTCACTCATAGCTCAATGCTGGAGACAACTGTTGACATGAATGAAAAGTAGTGTGCTATGGTGCAAGGGCAAATTCCTCAGATGTATTTCTAGTGTCAGGGTAAGAGAATGGAAAAAGAACATGACCAAATCTGTTTTACAGCCTTTCCTTCCTTCCTTCCTTCCTTCCTTCCTTCCTTCCTTCCTTCCTTCCTTCCTTCCTTCCTCCCTTCCTTCATCCTCCCCTCCCCATGGACCTGCACTGCAAACTCTCAATAAAGGTGAGGGACTGAAGAATCAATATATGGAGTATGAGGGACAGTATTACACATGGCTTGTCATGCTTATCTGTTCAAAAAACCAATGACATTAAAAATAAAATTTAAAATGCCCACACTAGTGGGGAAAAAAGCCTTAAACTGTACATTCCAGTAGGTGAATAGTCTCACATCTTGAATATAAATCACTGCCTATGATAATGCTATTTCATGAACAAAACCCTCCAATTAAATAATCTAAAGTCACTTTCAGGAAAATTCTGATGTTTTAGCAGTTGGTTTTAAGATTTAGTGTGTAGATTACTTTGCTTTATTCAATTTATTCAGCTCACTCAGACTCCTAAATTTTTGCCTGGTTTCTTAAGGAGGCAAACCTAATACAATTAGGACATCTGTCTTATAATTAATTCCTGGATGCACTGCTCTGTTTCAACTAAATCTGACAAAGGAGAAGTGATTTCAAATGGGCTGAAGTCCTAAACATTTTGTGAAACTGAAGACTCAGCTGACAGAGGGATCCTACTAGGGCATCAACTGAAAGAAAGGCAGGAAAGTCAACGTACCTGTTGTATTCCAAGACTGAATGGCAAATCAACACACAAATAGCTGTACAACAGCTAGAGCTGAGAAGAAAGGTAGATGGGATTTGGGAAGGGCAGGAGGCAACAGGGAACATGTTTAGGAACACCATATACTCCAGGAGGGAGTTGTCAAGGACATGAGGAGAAGTTGAGATGGCACAAAGAAGAATGGAAATGGAAAAACTTTGCTGGTGGGGAACACTGCTCTTTATGGGTTCCATAACTCACAGAAAAACTTATCAAAATATCTCTTGATTCTAAATACCAGCGAGAGTATTTTTTACATCAGCCATGGAACAGTAAAAGTCGGTAGCAAGTCTACAGTTTCATTCTTTTAATGTTTGTGAATGTAGGTACAGAACATAGCAGCACATCAGCTGAGTGCTTTTCATTACTATAGCTCATTAGTAACAAAGGTATATTACTGTTCACATAAACAGCCAAATAAATATAGCTGAAAGCAAGGTCCTTCAAACTGACAGCCCATTAACATACCAAGAACAAAATGGAGATATTAGATTACTAAATGTCAGTCTTGTCTGCACGGAAATGTCTTGGGGGGAAAAAACCACTAATTTTTCAAACTTTTTTCCCCTACAATGCATATAAAGAATATCACCAACAAAATGAAAAAAAAATAGCAGTTCCTTTGTATAAACAGGTACTGAATGACCTGTGAAAGCACTGCTTAGGCAGCCTAAGGAAAGCTTCAACTATGTGCAAACCACAAGACAGTTGGAAAATGTTATTATGTGTGTTCCTCTACACCTGCAACAATGCCAATTGTCCTGAGTGGTCACTGGTGACAACTGGCAAAAATTCAGCTAATGGACTGTTTTTGACAGTGTCAAAGCAAGGATCAGTCTGGCTGGCTAATGTTAGAACTGGGAGTGATGCCAAGACTTCGAGGAGCTGGCCACAGGCTCAGGCTACATTACATAATCTCCTAATTGGCAATGGACATGCAGGTGCAGGTATTTCCATGGACTGCACTAGTGCCAAAACCTGCTGCTTTGTTCTGAACTCTTTGCACCCATAAGAAAGCTTGGCCGGCCTATCAGGGTGTATTATTTACTGTTATTTTCCCCTCCTACTTGAATTTTTCCAAAAGTACTTTTTCTCTGAAAGATGCTAAAGCATTGATAATTTCTATCACTGTATGCAATATTTCACATATTGATCAGAAATGACTCAATTGATTATAAATGTACTTTTGAAAGACACAGGCAACAAATGCCATGTTGTCAGAATCACCATCGGCCCCCTCCTTATTTCTGTAGGGTAAAAAACAAGGTTGTGATTCTCCAACATTTCCATGACTAAAGGTACACGCATGCTTACCATAAACCAAACTATACCAAAGGCAATGTTATATAAGGAATTCTTTCAGCAGCACTGCTACCTTTTACAGGCAGGCACCGATTTGCTCATTCCCACTCCCTGCCATTCCCTCGGGGTGTTTCACCACAGCTGTTTGTGGCTACACAGAGCCAGAGAGGGAAACAGAACCAGGTTAGTTACCTGACTACAAGAAAGGCAGGGAAGAGAGACAGAGGCTATTTTCAGTTTCTCAAACCAGGCCACCACACAGCTGCACAAACAGCTGCACCAGCACAACTGAGACTATGCACGGGGACTGAAATGAGAGGCTGTGCAAGAGAATTATTTAAAGTGGCACTGATAGCAAAAGCAACACTTATCCCACTGTGGCTTCAGGCAAAGTGGCATGGTATGGGTTGAGGGTTTCAAAGGACATCCTGCTCCTATGGATTTGCGGGTCTCTTAGGCACCCTTGGAAATCACAACCTAGACATTCAAAACTAAGTCTCTTGTTTCAGAGTAGGGCAAACAGTTTACATTAGCTTTAACCTGTTCTTACTAAAACTGTAACCACTGCTTTTACTAAATTTTGGCTGCTTTGCCAATTACAAGTAAGTAAGCAGATCTGTAAACTGCAAAGAGGTCAGTTTCTACCATATTTTAATTGATGATATTAAGAAGTAAAAAGAGAGGATCACTAACACATACACCACCACTGCAAACTGGAATACTGTGTATAGTTAGTCAAGTTAGCTTCAAATGTGCTACATCACCAGCTGTATAATGGTGGCAGACTCCACATGGACTACTTTAATTCATTGTCTTGTTTCAGTAAGCCCTTTTTTAATGCTAATCCAATGTGATTCTACATTATACTACAACCTACAGACAGTATAGACTACTTCTTCCCATCCCATCTCTTATCAAATTACAAACAACTTGACCTCATCTGAGGGAAACTGGCAAAGGATTCTACTTACTTTTTAAAGAACAAAACTTCTTTGTAGGTCTGGCAGTGAATCCATAAAAAAATAATGCCTACACGTACCCATGCATTCCAATACAGACTGTGACTAATGATCTACACTCTTGACTTAGAAGCAACTATACACTGGAATAAAAAAACCCAACCATTAACTACTAGGAAGTGTCATGGTTAAAGCATTTAGAGGTACATACATGCACTGAAAATGCAGATCTAATAGAGGCACCCATGCAGACTCAATCTACCCACCTTTCTAGAAGGGTTAAGAATTGAGAGTGTATTAAGACTTATTTTAGAAAATTATCTCTGGAATTGGAAGACTCAACTGAGAAAAAGTAATACATGCTATCTGTGGTTTTATTCTAAAATCACTTCCTTAAAAGAAGACAACTTTCACATTAAAATTTCATTTTCAACATGACTCTAAATAAATGTTTCTGTATTTCAATTCTAATCTTCTTTGAGTATTAAAACCACTGTAACACAAATGCTAACCTGCCTACTACCCTGCCATCTTGCAGCAACAATTGTTAATTAGGAATTTTGGTCTGAATGTTTCTGAAAACATCAATGAATATCCTGCTGTTTAGATGAATAAGTAAAACCCAACCAAGTTACAATTATCTACAAAATCTGGAGGCAGTACACCAAAAAATGAAAAATGACAGATGTGCATGATTACTGCTGAGATTTTTTGTTATTCTTACCAAATCGCTATGTAAACTCTGATTCAGTTTTTCCTATTATGGCACAACTTCAGCCTCTGGCTGCCGAGGGAAGTCGTGTACTTAATTACCTTTTTGTGCCTTTCTAAGCAAATAGTTTGAATATTAGATGTGATGGCGGTGCACTTTCATCAATAAAGCGTAAAGCGATTACCACGGAGAAATCAACACATTCAAAAGAATAAAAGTTCAGCACACTTTTAATTTACAACTCACTGGCTGAAAGACACTGTAAAGATAACACTTAACTAATGGAAGTCTTAAGAATATGAAATTGGTCCAAGGATGTGAATAAAGAACTCTCTGTCTTCAAGGAGATGAATACAAGCACAGATATAAGTACCTGCTACCGAATCTGTTTATACCACTGGATAAGGAAATCGTATTTTCTAGTACTTGGATGAAAGAACTAATAATCTCTGGCATGACTACCTGCATTTGTATTATTACAGTAACTCTATTTGACTGTTCGGAAAATTGCAGGCTTAGAATCAACAGAAGGTAAAACTTAAACAATGCATTATTGTTCTGTAAAAGTGTGTGTATTACAACTCACTAATTCATCCAGAGCCACACTCATCCAAGCACCATTAGGTTTCATATACTCTTGGATTTTCAAAAATCTCCTAAAGATCATTTTTTCACTCAATCTTTTGATCACTAACAACTTTCACAACTTCCTATTTAGCAAGGAAAAAAAGCTCCAGTTTTTAAACATCACTTTAAAATGGAATAACATGTAGAAAAAGCCCAACAATTTCACTCTCACATTTTCTCTTTCTTCCATAAGAATTACATTTCAGCTGCTCAGAGTTTTATCCTAAATGCATTTTCTATCCTAAATATTAATAGAGCTACTGAAGCAATGAATTCAAGATTTCATATTTCAAAACTGAAAGTGCACTTGAATAATGATGTAAGTAGTTTAATCCTTACCTTTTCCAGATTCCAACAAGATAGAATAAATATGCTGACGAGCAGGGCGGTAGATAAGTGCTTGTCCAGGAATCTCTGTATCATAGTCATCTTCCAAGGAGTTGCTGCAATCAATCACTCCATGACTCAGGATATTGAAGACTGAATAATTTTCAGATTGGATATGCTGTTCTTTAGCTACCTATTTGGTCAAAGAAGGAAGAAGGCATTATCTCCAATATTAAGAAGACTCAAAAAGTAAGAAAATGTATTCACTGTTTGAGGAAATAGATATTTCTCTATCAGTAGAAATGGAAGGAACAGCGAGAGAGGGAACAAGGGCTTTTTCAAATAACACACCAGTATAGTATATTTTCAGACATCCATCTTTTTGTGGACAGGAATTCCCAGGAAAACCATCATTGCATTCCTTATCCCCTCCTTTAATTCTTAAAACTTGGAAGCTTGAACAACAGTTTTCTAGAAAGTAATTATTCTTAAAATTAATTCTGAATTTCAGCATAGCTGCCCACCTGAAAATGTATCTTCCTTCTTTAAATAGTGCGTGAAGGCACAAAAAATTGCAAACTTTTAATTTTATTGCAAGATGAACTACATAAGACAGCTGCATTTCTTTCCCGACCTGACTTGGTGTAAGTTACATTCTGGTAAAATTAGAATACTCAACTTCACCACACTTTTACTTTGCAATAGCTCTCCACCGTGAAAAGAAATGCCATCTACTCTAGTGAGGAAAGCCAGCTCTGCAGGATGTTGCTGAAAAGCCGAATTAACAGCATCACCCAGGCTGCACATTAACAACACACTGGATGCAGATACATCTGGCTATAGCAGCTGGCTACAAGCAGCCTCAGTTTACCAGCAGGATCTGCTGGTCTGGAATAGCCTAGGTGACAAAGCAACAAAGATGCTCTCAGGCAGTACAGAATTCCAACCAGTAACACTGGCAATCTGGATTGGCCAAGTGCACAGCCAGACAGACTTTCTACTTCACAACCCCAGACCAAAACTCTGGGGGCGTTCAAACAGCTGAGTGGAGTGAATACTTCCATGGGGTGCCACTAACAAATTCTCTGGGACCTGTGCCATATGGTGAGCAGGCACTGACGTTTCTCTGCTCTGCATTCCCTGCATGTGTTGTGCTATCTGTACTATTTGGGTTGTGCCATCCTGCTGCAGCTACCACAGATTCTTTCACTGGGAGTTACTGGACCACTCGCCGGAAACAAATTCACCACTTCTGCAGAGTTCCAGTATCTGCAAACCCGGGAACTCAGCAGGTCAAAGCTGCAGTCATTCACTCAGTCATTACTGATCAAAACTAATTCTACTAAAATGTCATACTTTCTGTGCACAGTGCCAATCAACAGAGCACTTATACAATAAATTAAAGGTTTCCCTGCATGAAAAACCTCAATATTCCTAATATGTGTAAACAATGTAATCCCCCAAGTACACTTTTGTATAAAATAAAAACAGAACATCAGGTATTTCTAAGCATGAGTTTAATGAAGCACTGAACTATTTCACAGAAACCAGCCACAGGTATGAGATCATCAACAATGCTAGCTTATTGCAATCTGCCAATAATCTACACATCCTTATGTACTGAAAAAACTACACGCTGATTTCAAAAGCATTGCTGGATTCAACGTCTGTATCTTGAAAAATATTTCTGATTCATACCTACAATCAGCTAGAAATTTATGCTTTTCTGAAAGAAACAGCAACACGAGGCTATGGCCTCATGGCTGGAATTGAGCTTTGTGTGCCATTTATGTGCAGTTCAGACAATGTGCAAGGTAAGCAGAACTACACGTGGGTTTCAAAAGATGCAACAAAGCTCACACATTACATATGCAAATATTTGAACACTTGTAACAAAAACAGAAGAGAAGTTAACATGTCTAACATTTTGACTGTAATTTCCTGGGCCCAGGGACTGACTTCATGTAGCATTCCTGCAGCAACACTGGGGCGTTCTTCAATGGAGTTTCTAAATATTATTATTTTATTAGAGCAGTAGCTCAGCATGATGCTTCAGAACTTCAGCCTCTCAAATTAAAGACCAAGCCAAGAAATAATGACCACTTGTCATAAAGATCACATGGTAGATTTTCTTAAGGAATAAGGATATTGCCACTAATACCAACAACACCAATTGTCCTGGCCATAATCCAACCCAGATAATTGCATTCTGGCTATTTTTTCCTTGCACTTCAAGCAGAGAGAGTATTTTTCAAAACCTTATTATGATGTATGGCTGCTGATTTTTAAAAATATCTTCTATTTAACAACAACAGTCAAAAGTGATACATATTGTATCTATGTGTGATTAATATAAAAGCCCAAATATATCCAGTTTAGCTGAAATGAGCATTGCATAGGTTACAATGTAGTTATAAAATGTCTTATAGTCTTTTTAGAAAGGAAAATGTAAATTATATTATTGCTTTAGAGCAATATGAGGAAACAGAAAAATAGTTTTAAAGAAAATGCTCAAGATAAGCAAAAGAAAAAAAGTTCTGTGTTTGAAGTCTATAAGGACCTAATAAAATAGGGAGTAACAGGTGGCTAATATAGGGTCTAAAATACACTTCCTTGTATAGATTTTTTGAAAAATCTCAATATGTTATCTTAACTGCCATGAATTTACAGAATTGTATTCTAGACTTACTACTATTCCATAAACTCTGATGCAAGGTAGCACATTTTCTATTAACCAAGTACATCCCCCTAAGCTAATATATCCAATTTCCCAGAGTGACTCAATCTGACACACCATATCTCACCCCAACACCAGTGCATCCCTGTCCATGTGGGATGCCATAACTAAAACTTGCTACTTACACCCCTGCCCTTTGGGAATCATTAAACTCATCAAAGTGCTTTTGGGTCATTCAGGGACAACAAAAACAAGGGTAACTTAACCTGAACCAAAAATGACAAAATACAGACTTGTTGCATTTGACACTGTCCTGCACAGCATCCTTGTCCCTGAACTGGAGAGGCATGGATTTCACAGATGGACCTCTTGGTGGATTAGGAACTGGCTGGATGGTCACACTGCAAGAACTTTGGTCAATGGCTGAATGTGCAAGGGGAGGCCAGTGACAAGTGGTGTCCTCAGGGGCTGGTACTGGGACCAGCACTGTTTAACATCTTTGCCAGGAACATGGACAGTGGGACAGAGTGCTCCCTCGGCAAGTCTGCTGGGGACACCAGGCTGCATGGTGCCATCGGCATGCAGGAGGGAAGGGATCCATCCAGAGGAACCTGGACAGCTCTGAGAGGTGGGCTTGTGCAAATCTCATCAATTTCAACAGGGCTGAGTATAAGATCCTGCACTTAGGTCAGGGCAATCCCGAGCACAAACACAGGCTGGATGCAGAATGGAATGAGAGCAGCTCTAAGAAGGGCTTTAGGGTGTTGCTGAATAAGCAGCTTGACCTGAGCTGGCAATGTGCGCTCACAGCCCAGAAAGCCAACTGAAGCCCGGGCTGCACCCAAAGCAGTGTGACCAGCAGGGCAAGAGAGGGGATTCTCCCTGTCTGCTATGCTCTGGTGAGACTCTACCTGGAGTGCTGTGTCCAGCTCTGATGTCCCCAGCACAAGAAGGACTTTGACCTGGTGGAGTGAGTCCAGAGGGCTGCAAAGATGATCAGAGGGCTGGAGCACCTCTGCTGTGAAGACAGGCTGAGAGAGCTGGGGTTGTATAACTGGAGAAGGCTCCAGAGACACCTTAGAGCAGCCTTCAAATACCTAAAGGGGGCTACAGAAGAGCTGGAGAGGGACTTTTCACAAGGGTGTGTAGTGACAGGATGAGGGGAAATGGATTTAAACTGACAGGAAGTAGGTTTAGATTAGATATTCAGAAGAAGCCCTTCGCTGTGAAGGTGGTGAGGCACTGGCCCAGGCTGATAAGAGAGCAGTTGGATCATCCCTGGATGTATTGAAGGCCAGGTTGGATGGGGCTCTGAGTACCCTGATCTAGCGGAAGTTTCCCTGCAGGGATTTGGAACTAGGTGATCTTTAAGGTCCCAACCTCCACTATTCCACAACTCTATGACATGATTCTGTAGGAGTTTCCATGTCTCCACCACGAGCAACTTCAACTTTGCATTCTTAGCAGAGCTACCTTTGATACCTCGGCTGCAAGGCACAGCCAAGCAGATCACTGACCAGATTATGGCCGACCTGTGGACTTTTAAAGCAAGAACCAAGTCAATACTCAAATCATATAAACATGGGAATTCATGGGAAATACATTTCTGTGCCCAGCTGCTGGAGCTGCTCCCCATTATTTGACCTGCTTGACACTTCAAAAAGAGAGAAACTACTTTTTATTAAATGAGTGCTCATATTGCACATCTGTGCTCATATTAATGCATGCAATAGTCCTTACTGGGGCTCTACCTAACAGACAAAAGATTTTTGCACAAGCAAATTTAAATCAGTAAGATTCATGTACTCATCACTACGTTCCACTAACTAGTCATGGCAATAAAGTGATGATTAAGCTTTAAAAAACAAGTTACCTGAAAGATTTCTTTATCTTGACAGAGAGCTGATTGTTGTTGAAGGGATAACATTTGACAATTTGTTGCACTGGGAGGAACCCATGGAGACTGCTGCCCAGGCAAAAGATAAGAGTTCACTCCTCTGCAAAGCAATGTCTTGTCTGATCCCAGAGGTAGAATCTCTTCCAAGTGTTTCAGGCTGCTGTACGAGCATGGAATTTTTGAGATGTAATTTGCTACAGATAGCAGTATGTTTGTTCTTCTGTTGTAGCTGCTATTCCTGTGGGGACTGGTGGTTAAACACTTGTGCCAAAAGCCTTCCAGCATGCTTTCTGGAACAACATCATTGCCGAGCAAGCACGCAAAGAGAGGAAGATGTGTCAAACTAATACCCAGCACACGGCAAAGAACTTCTCGAGAGTACATAACAGTGACCAGCCTGTCCAAACGGAGGTTCTCAATGGAAAAGTAGGGACATGTATTATAGATGAGGTAGTCACTATCTTGCCCCAGAATTCCTATACAGTTGTGCTGCAAACCATATGCAGCCACCTCAAAGTCTGCCTCTTGCAACGTGCAGACTGTTTTTTGGCCCAGTGATTTCAGGGCATAACGTGTAAAAGTAGGCAGAGCTGAAGGAAGAACAAACATTTCCTTCCCTGGCTGCTTCCTGTGAGTCTTGATAAACTGAAATAATCTGGTTATTTCCTCAGTATTCTTCACCCTCCGTTTGATCCACTCATCTCTCTTTTTCTCCTCTACCACCCCATCGAAGTAAAACACCAACTTGATACCAGCTGCCATAAAAGCGTTGATAAAGTCCTCTAAAATGGCAAGGTACTCCCGCCACTGGCCACCGCACACCCAGCATTCTGCTGTGTACCAGCGCCTAACGCAGCTCATGGCATCTACCACGATAACCGGTGGGGAATCAGGATGATCAACGCGGTGCTTTTCTGCCACCTCTCTCAGATCTACTGTCTGGCACGCATCAGGGCAAACTCTTGCCACAAAGCCCTGCAAGCCTCTAACACCCATGGCTGATGTCCAAAACTCGCAGCAGTCTGAAAGAAAAAAAATAAAAACAACATTCTAAAATGCAATACTGGAAAACAATGAAATTCTACGACAATAATAAAAAAAGCTGCTTGGAAACAGAACTGTTATTTTTCTACTTTTGATGATAGCTCATTGCCATATCCTGGCTTTTAGCAATTTGAAAGTTTACTTCCCCTCAGCAAATCGAATGTAAGTACTATTCATTTTCCCTTCCACTTCTGGTTTTTATCAGTGAAAAATATCAAAAGATTGTCATAAATATGACCAAACCAGATTCACAGAATCACTGAATGAGTCAGGCTGCGAAGAACCATAGAGTCCAACCTCCCTGCTACAGCAGGGTCATCTTAGAGCACACGGCACAGGACTGCATTAGGGCGGTTCTTGAGCACCTCCAGTGAGGGAGATTCCAGGTTAATGGTGTATAGAGAAGCACACAAATACTAGGAAAACACGGATAGATCTTTTTTTATTATTATTAAAAAACACACATGCTTATGGTATTCACAAAGGAAAGAAAAGAAAGTGAGTTTACAAAGTATTGTCAATAGACAGCTTTTAAAAGCACTCCCGAATCCTATCAGTTAAAGACACAGTTCTGAATATCATCCTCTTGAATCACAGTTTGGTTTGGACGGGGCCTTTCAGGACCTCGCAAGGTGCATGGGCCGCTGCGCGCAGCCCCTGCAGGGCCGAGCCCCCCCGTCCCGGGGCCCGTGCGGCTCCCGGGCCGCCTCGCCNGGGCCGTGCCCGTGAGGGGCCGGGCCGCCGGCAGCCGCGAGTGTCCCCGCCCGCGGGCTGCGCTCCCTCGGCTTTGTACGGCCACAATGGGGCCGGAGGGGCCATTGTGCCCCTGAAGGGACTCGGCCGGCGCGGGGGGACGGGGCGGGGGACATGAAAGCGTCGCGCACCGAAATCGCTTCAAACCCTCCCCGAGTCGCACTTGGGACATTTATGTCCCCCCGTGGCAGCGCGACCTTTGCCGGGGGGGGCGGGTGGTGGGTTCGCTTTGTCGTGCCCGGCGATGGCCAGCGGAGGGGACCCCCCGTTTTCCCCGGGCCGCACATCCCGGGATAACGCCCTGGGTGCGGGCCGGGAGCGAGAGCCGCTCGCAGCCCGCCGGCAACAGGTGGGGACCTGAATAACTCCACATCTTCCCGGGAGGGGGAAGAGGGGCACGGGAGAGCCCATGGGAAGATTAGATCAGATGTTATTGCCGGTGAAAAATTAAAGAGAGCGGTGCTCTGGGGAGTGCAGATTAATATATTTGGTGACTCCGAGTGCACAAAGCCTCACCATTGTAGCGGTGTCTGAATGCCTGTGAATAGGATGGAGCATATGTGGCCTGTCACCGCAGGTGCCCACATCTGTTCGTCTCCGGGCAGATGCTCTCAGAAAAGGGGAGAGCATTTCCAAAAGCTCAGGCCTGCTCCATCCATACCCATCCTCTCTTTCATAATCACCTTCTGCAGAGGAGTTTTTGCCCCCACCTTCTCCCACCCCCTGCCTGCCCTGAACGTGGGGAGACAGAGAAAGAAATAAAAACTGCACAAATTGGAAGTGGCTTGGAAAGCTCTGGAAGCATATAATCAAACTGCTGCCTCCTCTCCTCCCCCAGAGTTTATTAGCAGCAAGTTTTGTGCTGCAGCCAGCATACAATGCACAAGATGCTCGCACTGTGCAACACAAAAACCCTTCATGCATGAAATGCAGCGCAGTACAGCAGCACTCTGTGCTGTCACAGGGCTCTAGAGAGTGACCTGTGCTGGACTGGAAGTTCGCAGCTACTATTTAGAGTTCTGGCTTAAGATGACGGATTAATAAAGCTGGGCAAAAGAGGGAGTATTCCTACAAGAACTGGCAGAGGAAGCGAATATTGCTACTGAAGTCAGTAGCAGAAGGAGATCTTTCCAGCCATCCAGCAAAATCTCATAGCTGCAATGAAGAACATTTTTCTGAGGAGTGCCATCACATTTTTTATCAACTGTACATGATCTGAGTCCTGTCGCTCACCTTCCCTCTCTGTGACACTCCTGCCAAGACAAGCCAGGCCTCAGTGCTTCACGGGGTCACACTGGGCTTGCTTGACGGGGAAAATGGGGTGCTGGGGCTCAGGATAAATATCAGGATCAAGGGATATTTTATGTGGTAAGGCACTTCAGAAGGTTCTGTAGTTCAAATGTGGTCTGTGACTTCTGATGTGATGAAGATCTTGAGCATCCTTGAATTTAAAGGAGGGCAAAGACGCCAGTATTCCAAATGCAAGGCCGAGGTGCTCCCAAGAGGGGCACGGGCCGGAAGAGCGTTTGAAACTGCATGTCCCAGAGCAGGGGCCAGGGGAAGGAATGGGACCTGCCCAGCTCAGAGCACCCACGGGAGGTTTTGGGAAAAGTTATGTCCCCGACCGGGGGGAGGCCAAGGGCTGAGGGAGGGCAAGATGGGGGAGACCAGCTTTTCCCGAACCCCTTTTGTCCCGTCGTTCCTTGGGGGGTCCCGTGGTTCTGCCCCCCCGGGCGGAGGTAAGAAGCCCTTCACCCTTCCGACTCTGGGAGCAATGACAGCTCACGCACACGAGTGACCAATTTTATCCCTCTTAGTTTCCCACAAGCAAAATCCCGTCGGAAGCGAGCCAGGGAGCAAACCCAAACAAACAAGTAGCGCAAGGAAGCGGGGCCGGGGCGGGGGGAGGGGGTATCTGGCTTTCTCCTCGTGTGCAATCAGTAAAACACATATAGGGGCCACTTCGGGATTTGCCCAGGGAAGGGTTGGAGAGCAGCTGGCTGCGGTAATCTCCTCGGGAGACAAAGGAATGCCCCGTCCCAGGATCACAGGTAAACACACAACCATTGTAATGAAAATGAGGGGCTAGGATAGGGCCGGAGCAGATGATTTGCGATTTCAAAAAGGGGGCTGGGGGGAAGGGAAGACCCAGAGCTGCTTATCTATCATCTGGCCTCGCTGTGTGCCAGCTGAGCCACGCGACTGCCCTTTCTTATTCTAATCAGCACATGCCTTTGCAACTTTGGGCTAACCTACACGCTAAACTTCTTAATCCTCCTCCCCGCACACGGCAAGGGCGGCGGAGCGCCCCTCCGGCACCGCGGCCCCTGCGCGCCCGTCACGCACCCGCCTCGGGTCGGGGCGCCCGGCGGCGGGGCCCGGGGCAGCGCCGGCACCCCGGTCACGCCGCCGAGCCTGCGGCCAGCGGGGAAGCCAAAGCCCCGGTCCTGCGGCGCCCTGCCTGCCCTCCC
>VXBQ01006348.1:572098-628102 GCA_013400175.1 Phainopepla nitens | reverse complement strand
AAAGTGGCTCCTTTGTGACAGCTCTAGCCAGATTGGGGGGCTGCTCATTTGCATCTCATTAGGCATGCAGTCGGCCGGCGGGATATAAGGGCGGCAGGCGCCCAAGGAGAGGCAGATCCTTAGCGCTTCACCCTCGGAGAGAGCCGCCGAGCCGAGCCGAGCCGCGGCACGGAGCGGAGCGGAGCAGAGCAGAGCAGAGCAGAGCAGGCACCCCCTCCCCCGTAGGAGCACACCCGGACACGCTCTGTTCGCTGCTGTTGAGACACGAGCTTATTTTTGTTGGCTGGGATTCCTCTAAAAACAAAAGTAAACCCACAACAAGGAAAGAGAGCTTCGCTTCCTTTGAAAAAAAAAAAAAAAGGAAAAGAGAAAAAAAAAAAAGAAAAAAGGGGATCAAGGCTCCGACGTGACCTGCCCGCCACTGCTGCTGTTTGACACCCACCAGCCCCGACGTGAGCAGGGCGAGCGCAGCCGCGCAGAGCCGCTCCCGAATCGCACCGCCCCGGGAATTATCGCCGCTGCCTCCGCCGCTGCCTCTGCAGGGATTGCCAGATCGCCAATTTTTAATCTTCCTTGGGAAGCCTTTTCTCTGCCTCTGTTGGGAATTAAGTTGCTTTTATTTTTTTTTTAATTTTTTTTCTTCCTGGAGAAAAGGAGGAGCATCGTGGATTGCGAAAGAAAAAGAGTTTAACAGATAAATCTTAACTTTTTTTTTTTCCCCATCCTTTTTTCCTCTTTTTCTTTTGCCATCCGAAAGAGCTGTCAGTTGCCGACAGGCTACATCTAGAGGTATCGACAAAAGGGGAAAAAAAAGTCAGAGACACTCCTGAAAGAAGGAGACCGTGACACTAACTCTTCCAGCTCTGCTGGGACGAGCGGCTTTGGCCGCTGTGTTTTTTTCCCTTACCCCGAGAGACACTTTCCCCTTTTCCCTCTGACGAGAAGATAAGGGGGCGGAAAGCGAGGGCACCAGAGCTGCACCTCCAAAATGGGAGGTCGGTTCCTGCTGACGCTCGCCGTCCTCTCAGTGCTGCTGAGCCGCTGCCAGGTAAGTGCCCGCGGGGTGGGGGACAGGGATGCCTGCACCGGGAGGTCTCTGCACCGGGGGGTCCCGCGGGGGATGCCGGGGACTGTCGCTGCCTGTTGCAGCAGTGAGGAGCGGGGAGGCGCTGCCAGTGCCACGGGGGCCGGGGTCGGGCTGGGGCGGAGAGGGCTGCTCGGTGGCTGACGGCCGCTGTCTGCGCCCCGCAGGTCGGCTCCTCCGGGGTCTTCGAGCTGAAGCTGCAGGAGTTTGTCAATAAGAAGGGGCTCCTCAGCAACCGCAACTGCTGCCGCGGGGGCGGCCCCGGCGCCGGCGGGCTCCAGCAGTGCGACTGCAAGACCTTCTTCCGCGTCTGCCTCAAGCACTACCAGGCCAGCGTGTCCCCCGAGCCGCCCTGCACCTACGGCAGCGCCATCACTCCCGTCCTCGGCGCCAACTCCTTCAGCGTCCCCGACGGCGCGGGCGGCGCCGACCCCGCCTTCAGCAATCCCATCCGCTTCCCCTTCGGCTTCACCTGGCCCGTAAGTGGGGGGCGATGATGGAGGGGGCGGCACACACCCATCCCGTCCCGTCCCGTGCCATTCCAAGAGGCCACCAATCCCCTTCAAGTGTCAAGATGGGAGGGGGACAACGACTGGTAACTCCTGGGGACTGGTGGCACTGCCCCTTGACCTGCCTGCTCTCATGCTCTCCTGGTGGGTTGTCTCTTCTCCTTCTTTCCGTAGGGCACCTTCTCGCTCATCATTGAAGCTCTGCATACGGACTCACCTGATGACCTCACCACTGGTAAGTGTCCTGAAACACACTTTTCCCCACAATAATCCCAGCCCTGCAGCCCTTTTTGGCTCTTTCTCTGCAGTGTGTAGCACCTTCTCCTCCACAGTAGACCTGTGGCAAGAGAGGCCAACCTGTTGGTATGCAGCCATGTCATCCTGCCTCTGCAGTTCCCCTCCCACCAGAGACCCCTCTATGCCCTGCCTGCTTTGGGCTCTCTAACCACTCTCCTGTCCACTTTCACACAGAAAACCCCGAGCGCCTCATCAGCCGCCTGGCCACCCAGAGACACTTGGCAGTGGGTGAGGAGTGGTCCCAGGACCTGCACAGCAGCGGCCGCACTGACCTCAAGTACTCCTATCGCTTCGTGTGCGACGAGCACTACTACGGAGAAGGCTGCTCTGTCTTCTGCCGCCCCCGGGACGATGCCTTCGGTCACTTCACCTGTGGAGAGCGTGGCGAGAAAGTCTGCAACCCCGGCTGGAAAGGCCAGTACTGCACTGAGCGTGAGTATCCACCTCCTTGTCCCCTTGGGTGCCCCTTGCAGCAGTGTCTCCTGAGCTCTTGGGGATAGCGGAGGGGTGTTTCTCTGACATCAGACCCCAAGCGGGGGGAGAACCAAGCAATGGTGGGTGGATGTCTGGTTCAGTGCCTAAGCCTTTCTAGTGCAAGGGGTGGGAGATCCTCAACATTGCCACAGAAAGTTGATGCAGACAGCCCCTTCTCAAGCCAACAAAACGTCAGTGCCAACACTACACTCTTGCTCATTTGCTTTAGACCATTTAATCTGGTAGCAAAATGTTCAGCAGTTGCTTGAGGATTTATTAAAATATATCAGGACTACTTTTTACATCTATCTGCCTCCAACCACACAACTTTGATATCATCACCTATGGGGTACATAGTTTCAGGAGTGCGAGCTAGGCTTTAGCAACATCCGTGTAACAGGCTTATGGGTAGGTTTGCTATGGTCTGATCCTCTGTGACCTTGTATTAAGAAAATTATCAGGAAGTCCAAGACATTCTCTATGGCTTCTAGACTGTACATTTCTCATTTGGGGTACTCATATGCTGCCACTAACAGAAATTGCTGCACATGGGGCCACAAGAATGTTCAACTTCTTCCCCAGCTCTCTCCTGTGCCATTGCCATGATAATTGATACTAATAAAGTAGTGAGGTATGAAACGTACCCCAGAGCCTGAAGTTTTTGAGGAATGTGGTATGTTGATACAGCAGGAAAAGCTGGGACAGTAAGCAGATCAGAGACAGGGTAGTCCAGGATGTCAGATATTTTCCGGTTGCACGAGATTCCGCCCTTTGTAGACCCAAACGTGCACACAGAGCCCCTGCTGCAGCGTGTGATGGCATTCTCTGTTTGTGTGTGTACACGGATCTGAAATATGCTGGCAGATGACGTACTGGGCCAGTGCTCCTCTGCAGTCATCAAAGGGCCAGGCAGGCAGGAAGAAAACAGTTCCAGGCTGTAAAGCAGCCTCTCAGCTTTCTTCTCGTTGTGTTTTTGTTTCTCTTTAAACCCACCTACACAGTGGTCTCAGCTGAGCTGCTATCAAACCGTTCCTGATTGATTATTCACACTGTTAGCGGCTGCTAGGATGCTTTTAGCAGTTCATGGAACGAGGTTGCACAATAAACAGCAGGCAAAGGGGCTTGCATGTTCTTTGATAGTGTTTTAAATAAGAGCTACAACCTTTCCTACGATCAAAAGTGCCTGGCCCAGTTGTGTCAAGGGGTGTGGAAAAAGGAAGCATTTTGATAATGAGCTCTTTTGGGGCTGTCAGCACTTTTGAATGCCTGTACACCTCTGCTATTCCCACAGCAAAGCAGAAGGCTGTCCATCTTTCTTGACTCATTATGTACATTCTTTGCTGTGTTTTCCCTCTCAGGAAAAAAACAGCTTATAACACTGACATAAACCTACTAGGCAGGGGAGATGTGTTTATGTGTGCATGCAAAAAGAATGTTTTGCCGTTAGTGAGTGGAGCTGCCAGTTGCAGATTGCTTCCCGTTGCCTTGCCCCCAGCTCCATTCTTTCCAACTTGGAGGCGATCTGATTATCAGCACTGATTCTTTCTTTCTTTTTCTTCCCCCCTCCTTCCCCTCGCATGCCATTGTCTCCGGCTGGCTTTGTTGAATTAAAACTTTGCAGTGCCTGCTTAATGAGTTCCATAACCAGGCGAAGTAATGAGCAGAAGTCCCTTTTTTCCCTTCCCTCATCCTCCCTCCCGCTGGCCCGCTTACCTCTTTTACCAGGGCTGCACCCATTGCCCGCCCCTTTTCGGAGCAGGGCGGAGGGGGGAAGGAGGGAGGAAGAACTTTAGACTTATTTATTTGAATAAGAAAAAAAAAAAAAAAGTTTTTTTGCAGCGAAATCACGCGCGTGCCATAGATTAGCTGTGGGCAGGGATAGGCTGCCCGGTCGCCGGCCGCCGGCCCCATTGGCTCCGGGGCCGGGGTATTGTTGCAGTGGGGCAGCTGCTGGGAGAGAATAGACAATAGAGCAGCTGTCTTGCACTGGCACCCTGCACACCAGCTGTCCACTCTTATCTGCACACACACTTTCGGGGGATATTAAGAGGTGGAGCTGTGTGCATAGAATTGGAAAAAAGGACTTCTGACCCTCACTGGGAAGGGAAGGGGGGTGAGGGGCTGTGGGGAAGGGAGCAATTGTGAGCCCTCTTTTGTCTGTGTGCAACTGTATTAAGAAGAATGCTCATCCCTGGTGATAAGTAAAGTGCCCAGTTACGGGGCAAGATCAATACTCCTGCAGACTCCAGAGATTAATTCAGCTGCGCTTAACTGCCCCAACCTAGTAAAAGGGACTCACTCCCCAACCACAAGGTGCTCTTAGACTCAGACTTGTAAAAGAGAGTTGTTTTGGCACCAGTGCTGATGTCTTTCCCTGCCTGGTTTGTTTACAGCGATTTGTTTGCCTGGATGTGACGAGCAACACGGCTTTTGCGACAAGCCTGGGGAATGCAAGTAAGTTTTCCACTCCCTTCCTGCTTCCTTCTTTGTCTTTCAGTGTTGATGCTCTGCTGTTAAATAAGCCACTGGACATATGAAGTGTTGGTTTAAAGGCCTTTCTTCGTATTAGATGGAAATTTGAGATATCCGGTTGATGCCACAACAAAGTATTATTTCATAAGTCAAACATCAGTGCCATTAATATTAACCTAATGGGTTTTCAGTGCTGTGTATAAGGTTTGGCTCTTTGTTATTAGAGCAAACAAATTAACTATCTGGAACCATGGGTCTATCTAAGGAAGTAGAAGAAATAGCCAGGACCGATGAAAGCTGATGCTACGGTTGGACTTGGTGACTTTCTCACATGAAGGATCACCGAGGGCTTTTAGGAAACTTGATCCCTGGCATCAGTGTGCTTGCAGAGTTTGTGATAGGGTTTCCAACTGTGAGAAGTCTAAATCTGATGAGACTTTGTTGTCATCTTTTTTTTCAGATGCAGAGTGGGCTGGCAGGGGCGATATTGTGATGAGTGCATCCGATACCCAGGCTGCCTGCATGGTACCTGTCAGCAGCCGTGGCAGTGCAACTGCCAGGAAGGCTGGGGTGGCCTTTTCTGCAACCAGGGTGAGTTCTCAGTCCTTGCCTGAGCATCTGTTTTAAAATGCAGAAAGCAGGCAACTATTTTCAGCTCACCCACCCTCTGCTAGCCTTGCAAAGGAGCTATCGTCTTGGCCGCTCTCTTTAAAAAAAGAAAATGTATCTTTTACAGACCTGAACTACTGCACCCACCACAAGCCCTGCAAGAATGGTGCCACGTGCACCAATACTGGTCAGGGGAGCTACACTTGTTCTTGCCGACCTGGGTATACAGGCTCCAACTGTGAGATTGAAATCAATGAATGTGACGCCAACCCTTGCAAGAATGGTGGAAGCTGCACTGTAAGTTTGAGTTGTTTATGTCATCTGAAACTCCAAGGGAGGAGTTAATGTCAGTTTTACTAATTTTCAGAATCCCTTTTTGGATTTCAGAGCAAGCTCAGACAAATGTTTTGATCGTTTCTCGTTTCTTCCCCCACAGGATCTCGAGAACAGCTATTCCTGTACCTGCCCCCCAGGCTTCTATGGGAAGAACTGTGAGCTGAGTGCGATGACTTGTGCTGATGGGCCGTGCTTCAATGGTGGGCGCTGCACCGACAACCCTGACGGGGGCTACAGCTGCCGCTGCCCACTGGGTTATTCTGGGTTCAACTGTGAAAAGAAAATCGATTACTGCAGTTCCAGCCCTTGTGCTAATGGTAAGGCCAAACATGCTACAGTGGTCTTCTGGAAGGAGACCATAGACTTACTTTGGCTTCTGGTCTGGAGTTCATAACAAGGCACACTGATCAATCATAGAATGGTCTGGGTTGGAAAGGACATTAAAGGTCATGTAGTTCCAAGCCCCTGCCTTGGGCAAGGACACCTTTCACTAGACCAGGCTGTTCAAAGCGCCATCCAACCTGGCCTTGAGCACTGCCAGGGATGGAACATCCACCACTTCTCTGGGCAACTTGTTCCCTCACAGTTAAGATTTTTTTCATAGTATCTTATGTAAACCTGCTCTCTTTCAGTTTAAAGCCATTCTGCCTTGCCCTATCACTACATCCTCAGGTAAAAAAGTCATGTCAATAGTTGACTTGGTGGAGCAGGATCTGTGTTAAGAAAGCAATGGCGTGGCTTGGGCCCCTGCTGCAGATTGCATTTTCTGATGGGGTGGCTGTGGCCAAGTAACTTGGTCTGAATCTTCATGCATGAAAACGTGGAAGATGATACTTTCAAATCGCTTGGAGGTCTGTGGATGCAAATGCCACTCAAGTGATAAATATTATTACTTGTAATCTGGTAACAGTAATTTTCCTTTTTGGTTAAATAAGTGAAGACTTTCTGTACTATAGTCCTCCTTATTCAATGCCACTCTAACTCTGTAACATGAGATGTGGTGTTAACCTGAGCTGGATTAGTGTTCTGGTTCGAGCTTGGTGAAATGATAAAAAAAGGATAGGACTGAGAATGAAAAATAAATCTGCTTAACAAAAATCTTTCTTACAATAATGTGCTTTTTATGTTGGATTAGACTTGGCAAAGGTTGAGCTAGCCTCTTATAACAGCAGCTGGTTGTGCCTTTTGCCCCGGGAGCAGCGAGTGGGGGGCTGTTGTGTCTGGCTGCCCACCACTCAGCTCGTCCCCCTTCTTGTCTTGCAGGAGCCCAATGTGTTGATCTGGGGAACTCCTATATCTGCCAGTGCCAGGCTGGCTTCACAGGGAGACACTGTGACGACAACGTGGACGACTGCGCCTCCTTCCCCTGCGTCAATGGAGGGACCTGCCAGGATGGCATCAATGACTATTCCTGCACCTGCCCCCCAGGATACAACGGGAAGAACTGCAGCACCCCGGTGAGCAGATGCGAACACAACCCTTGCCACAATGGGGCCACCTGCCACGAGAGAAACAACCGCTATGTCTGTGAGTGTGCCCGGGGCTACGGCGGGCTCAACTGCCAGTTTCTGCTCCCTGAGCCACCTCAGGGACCTGTCATCGTTGACTTCACTGAAAAGTACACGGAAGGCCAGAACTCCCAGTTCCCCTGGATCGCCGTCTGCGCTGGGATTATTCTGGTCCTCATGCTGCTGCTGGGCTGTGCTGCTGTGGTCGTCTGCGTCAGGCTCAGAGTGCAGAAGAGGCACCACCAGCCTGATGCCTGCAGGAGCGAGACTGAGACTATGAATAACCTGGCCAACTGCCAGCGCGAGAAGGACATTTCCATAAGTGTCATTGGTGCCACTCAGATTAAAAACACAAATAAGAAAGTAGACTTTCACAGTGATAACTCTGATAAAAATGGCTACAAAGTCAGATACCCATCCGTGGATTACAATTTGGTGCATGAACTCAAGAATGAGGACTCAGTTAAGGAGGAGCACAGCAAATGTGAAGCCAAGTGTGAAACGTATGATTCAGAGGCAGAGGAAAAAAGTGCAGTACAACTAAAGAGGTACCTCACATCTGAGTGCAGGGGGCAGCTTGACTTTGAAGGGGGAGAGTATGTCTCTTAGGTAGCATTAAGCAACAGCCATCTGACCTGTTCTTTTTCTTTTTGCCTTCAATAGTGATACTTCTGAAAGAAAGCGACCAGATTCAGTATATTCCACTTCAAAGGACACAAAGTACCAGTCGGTGTATGTCATATCAGAAGAGAAAGATGAGTGCATCATAGCAACTGAGGTTAGTAGGGTTGGAACAGCAGAGAAAAGTCTTGTTCCGCAGCTCCCATCCAATACATGCCAGGGCAGATAAACTCCTTTCCATAATGCCACAGTGGTTTGTACCTATTGAAATCCAGCCAGCTTGAGTTTGTGATGCTGTGGATGTTGTAAAGACAAGCTCAGTGACTTGCTGCTGTGGATGCTGTGGGTTTGACAAGTTTTGTAGACTAGGGTACGATGGAAGTGTGGTTGAGGTGTGCTGACCCACCCCTTGGTGCACTTCATGTGGAGTCCTGACCCTCTGCAGCCTTACAGCCCTCTTCATATGTTTCATTAACCTCTCCTGATCTCTGCTTGTGTTTTCCCTTTCCAGGTGTAAACCAGAGGTGATATGGCAAAGTGGTTGTTCAGAACAATTTCAGAGGAGACATGCCCCGATGAATGCTGCTGAAAGAGGAATGGGAGATAGATTCCTTCACTGACTGCTGCTGAGAAACTAAATTCAGGCTTGAGCTGGTTCTCTACTGAAGTTAGCAAAGTGACTGCAAAATAAAGAAACAAGATGGACACCAGGCAAGGGTCTGTGTTCAAGGATTACTGTTGCACTGCCTTTTATGAATTTTATCATTGCACTATGGTCAGTTGCTTTTCTATATATATTTAAATGAATGGACTTAATTACTACATAAGAAGCATGCACTGCCTGAAGTGTATATTTTGGGTTATTATGAGCCAGTCTTTTCTTGAATTAGAGACACAAACACTGCCTTTATTGTCTTTTTTGATACTAAAATGTGTTTTTACTAGGTGAGAAAAAGTGTGTTATTTTTTTGAATCTGTAAAAATATTTTCATGATAATTGTAAAGCTTGAGTATTTTGTGATGTTCATTTTTTTATAATTTAAATTTTTTGGTAAATATGTACAAAGGCACTTCGGGTCTATGTGACTATATTTTTTTGTATATAAATGTATTTATGGAATATTGTGCAAATGTTATTTGATTTTTTTTTTACTGTTTTGTTAATGAAGAAATTCATTTTTAAAATATTTTTCCAAAATAAATATTATTAATGATAACCAGAGTGCTATGTTTATTCTCTATCTGATGATGAACCGACTTTGAACTTTGCAACCAGGCATCTGACAGGCCTCTGTGGACTCGGGGGCATTGAGTAGGACTGTGACTTATTACGAAGACTGGGTAACAGCTTGTTGTGTCCATCTTTCCCCTCCTAACCTTCTGACCTGTTGACCCCATGGTTGTATTCAGTCCTACCCCAAAGGCAAACAGCAAAACCTTGAATAATATTTGCCCAGTCATGTTGGGCTTTGTGTTTACATAAACACATATGGAGTCACTTCCTGAGTAGGAGCAAGAGTTGAGTGCACCCCATTGCAATCCAGACATGGGGCTTGTCATGACTCAACTCCTCAATTTTTGCAAGCTCAAACACTTGCCTGGAGTCCAGGGGAGGTTGGGACACACCAGTGAGGGAGGGCCCCTAGCTCAGGTCCATGATGAGCTCTCATGGGCTGTGAGCTCCCCTAGACTTCCCTCTCCAGGAAATGGGACCAGTGAACTGACTGCTGGCCACAACTCTCCTGACTACACCATCTACTGAAGCACCAGTTGTGTCTTTGGTTTCTGCTCTGCCTCTGTTGCCTGCTGCCTTCATAGTGGGACAGAGTGTGATCCCATCCCCTGGCTTGGCTCTGAATGCTCAGCCAATTTCCCCAATTTTAGTTTGCTCTAATGAGCTTGCGTTCGCGTTGTGCTGCATGTTAATCAGCAGAGACCCTTCAGAAACAGGCAAAAGGTTCTTCCACTTCAGGAAAATAAGGAAAATCTAGGGAATAACCTCATTTTTACTCCATTAAAGCTGAACCTCAATCATTGTGAGCCACCTTCTGCAGATTTGCAAAGATGGTGAAAATCCTGTCTCCATTCACTTCAGAGGAGGGGGATGATACCCTAAACACAAAGAGTGGGATAGCAGATATAATCAAGCAATTATTGCAGCTGGTGATCTTTATGTATTCCCATTATTTTAGTGTGTGTAAGTACAAACCACTGGAGCTCCACTTTTGTGTGAGGTCAGTGGAAAACTCACAGTGACTTCAGAGGCTTGTCTGTTTATAAGCTTAGCTTTTTGCTAAGCAAAACATTAGACAAGGCATACAGGCTCACTTCTCACAAAGTGTCTTGATATGGTTTTGTCTTCATCTATCCCAAAGTGTCCTTTAAAGGAACGTTTTTGTAAGGAGAGTGATGTGAGGTATTGAAAACCAGCCTGTCAGTGACGGTCTGAACAGCAGTTTCAATTTGAACAGTGGTAGAACAACCTGCCAATAATCAGTCAAAGCATCATATATTAAATGAGGCATGACGGTGTGTATGGCAGCAGGTGCTCAGTGCAAAATAATCTCACAGACTGGATAGAAAAATGAGCCTTTGAAGGTGTTGCTATCTTTTTTGCTCATTTGTTTTTCAACCTTGGCCAAAGCACTTTATTTCTCTGTATCTCCTCTTCTTCTCAAGCTCGTCTCTTATGACGTACTGCACTTTGCAGTCAGTGCCATGGTCTTGGCTAGGCCTTCTTAATGCTGCTTCTGTAGAAATAGCAGTAACAGAAGGAAGGCCATCAGTGGTGGAGTACCTCTGTAACATCAGGTCTTTGGTCCTACAGCAAGATCTACTTTAATTTACTGTTAGGTAAAGGTCTGGAAAAGCACACAGCTCCTGCTCTTGTGACAATGCCCAGCATTGGCATCTACCTATCTTTGCTTAAAAATAAAATAGCTTTGGAAAGATAAGTTTGTCCAAGTGTGCTAATTATCAGCAGTGCTGAGTTTGGTGAGTGACAGAAAATTCTAGGCAAAGGGAAGGGCATGGTCCTGTCCTTCTGAAACACCTCCTGAAAGGATGGCTACATAGATCAGTCCAATGGCCTTTTCTATTTCTGCCTTGTGCAGGGTTAGGGCTACAGTCACACACAGGATTTATTTCTTCTACAGGATTACCAATTCCTCCAGCCCTGAGTATGTGTGTATACAGTGGCTCTCAGTGACCAGAGTGGGTTGAGGTATGCAGTGTGGAGCACTGGCTCCATTCTCCTCACCCATAGTACTTGGGCCTTACTGGGACAAAAAAATGGATGATATGGGCAGGGGGTGGAAGCGGAGCCTTGCTTGAGAGAGAGGATGGCAGATGCACATGTGGAGCCAGGTGTGCAGGTCTTGCATGCTGTGGCCAAGGGGCAGTGACAGGGCTGTGCTCACTCCAGGATGGGAGCTCTGCTGCCAAAGAACGGCAGGAACCTCCTGGTCAGCAGGGTCTCTGAAAGGCCTCCTCATTCTAAAATGAGAGGAGAGCTTGCCTGGGGAGTCCATTTAGCTGGGACAGCTGAGAATTCAGGGCCCAATCCAAAGCCCGTTAAATGAATGGAAAGGTTCCAGCAAACTTCAGGGAGACGTGGCACCGTGCCCTGCCTGACACAGCACATCTCCATCTCTCCCCAGGGAAGCTGCATGCACTGATGCAGCGCGTGGCCCTCAGGGTGGTGGGTATGAAAGCCTGGGGCTGGCCTAGCCAGGTCTGTGCCCTGGGCACTCACCCCCTGGAGCCAGGACTTCGGGGGTCTGGGGTCCCTCCTCAGGCTGGCACTGTTAATTCATGTGCATACCTCGACCTGCAACGTCTCCTTCTCTTTGTCCCGCAGCAGTCAGGGAAGACTTGGGCTCCTTGTTTGGGGCCAGTTCTCAACAGGGTGGCCAGAGAGGTCACCCCTCAGCCACACCTCTCCCAGCCTGTGTCTCTGTGGCAAGTGGCATCTGCATTGTTGGCACAGACAGGACATGTCAAGAAATTAGAAGCACTGAAGAAGCAGGAGAGATTAGCTGCTGGAAGGTATTAGCTGCCCTGGTGGTGGACAGAGATTTCTTAAGAGTGTCACATCTTTCAATACACAGAAAACTTTAGGTTCAGACAGCAGTCTTAGGTTTAATTGCAAGACGCAGTTTTAGAAATTGATTTAAATTTATATTTGTGCTTACTTCGTACACAGTGCAGGACAGTTTGTGTGTCAGGAAGCTTGGGTACTATTCCTGGCTCCACCAAAGACCTGAAGTATAACCTTGCGAGAGGAAGGATGGTCTTGTGGTCAAGGCACTGCAGAGGGACTGAGGAGGCCCCCCTTCTATTTCCAGCACTCCCTCCAGACTTCCTGTGCAACCTTGGACCTGTGTCACTTAATCTTTCCAGGACCTTAGGAAAATGGGGGCCTCCTGATTGTTCTAATGGGGAGAAGGTCATTTGTGCTTGTGAGAGGATACTGTGGTGGTGGGGATTAAAACACCCTTCGAGGCAAGTAAGGCTATTTCCTATTTCTGCGCATCAGACTGCTTGTCTGTGAGGTGGTGAGCTATTTTTGCAACGCACTTTCAGATGCTTGCATGGAATAGAGACCCCTCTCACAACTGAAACATCCATCATCTCAGAGAGGATGTGCAAACCCTGCACTGGCAGAGAGGAGACAAACTGGAAGGGGGAGGGAGGCAGCTGTGGCGGTATGTGTGTGCACAGTGTGTGCAGGGGGAATGTGATACAGCTGCGTGTCCGTGGCCCAGAAAGGATGTCACACACCACAGTGTTGACATGGATGGCCACAGTGCCATCAGCCTCCTCTTGCTGATCACATCTGCAATCAAGGTCTGTAGTCGTCTCTGCTGTGGTAGGTTCTCTTACAGCAAAACAATTTTGCAGTTAGAGACGCAGATTAAACTCAGCTGGGAACTATGAGGGTCAAGGAGGAAAGCTGCAGAAATTACACAGATGGGAATTTTTTACTGACAGAAAAAACTTATCAGGGAACCTTACCTATTGTTACAGCCTAACATCCAAAGTCATGTACTCCAAATAAAATTAACTGAAAACTATTCCTAGGCCAAATCCCAACCTGAGAAGCAGTCTTTTCTGACACCTGACATCTACTTGTGTCAGAAGAATGAGGAGCCTCTCTGTTTCCTTCCCTCCTTGGGAGGAACATTTCTCACCTGGCTGTTAAGGCCTGGCTTTCTGCCTGTGTCTGTGTTAGCTGCTATGCAAATCAGAAAAATCAAGAGCCTGGCCAGAAAAGACCCAACACGTACTGCGAGGCGGATTTTTGGATGAAACCTGGAGCCTACTGTTGTGACAACAGGACAGCTGATCCTGCTGCTCTTGGTGAAGCAGAGGTGGATGACAGACCCTCTGCCATGTGGGGCCTTGATGCCTAGTCAGTGGGGCAGGGTGGTATGGGAGGTGGGGCTGGAGGCCACAGCATCCTCACAACAGGTTGGATTTTTTTCTTAGGAAGAAACATCCTTAGTCTTTGCTCCTGCTGCTGCAACCTCATCTCCTGCACCAATAAATTCAACACTACTGGGGCTGCTCTCCGGCCCTGTAGCCAGTCAGTATGGATCAGTCTCCATCCACAGTGTTAAACTGCCTTACTCCACCAAATCAACCGCTTACATCCACCCTGCCAGTGAGGGATGACTCCTCTTTTGTGCCAAGCAACAACCTGGGACTCTGAAAACTGTGGAGGCAACAGCTTGGCAGGGACCACCATAGCAGTGCAACCCTACAAATGATTGCATTTTAGAGACCAGAAGCTGCTTAGTTGTCAATAGGTGTATCCAGAGTTATCTCAGTGACATGTTCAGGAATGCCTTACTCCTTGGCACAGATGAGGAATGGTGTGTGTCAGCTGTGGGAGTAACTCTGAGGGTCAGTACAGATCCATTTCACCTGCTAGGGCAACTATAAACTGGCATTGCTTGCTTTAAAGCCTGCCTCATAAATGTGTTACATATGAACAGGGCAACTTTTTAAATGGTATAAAACCATCTGAACAGCCAGTGTAAAGGAAGCTATATTGAAAAAAGTCACGTACATCAGTGCAGATACCTACCCTTCCCTTGTTTATTTATCTAAAGTGTGCCAGTCAAGGCAAGTTTGTACCATTGTGTTCTCCAGAGCATGGCTGTGCAGCTATAAAGAAGCAATTCAAAAAATATGTGGCTGTTTGGACAAGGTTTGAGTGCTTACAGCAAGTTAGTGTATCTTCACATGGTAATTTCCGAGGGTGCTGGAGGCTGAGCAGGAGAAAGGATCAGAACTGGGCTGACCTGTGTTCTTTTTCGTAACATGAAACTGGAACTTTGTGAAGACAGCACTTTTCTGTGGGAAAGAACACAGCAGACAGACAAATCTGACCAGCCCTTATTGCAGCAAGGATGTGCTGCAGAGACATTTCTCCTTCCACCATTGCCAAGACATTCACGCTGGAGGCAGCTGATGGTCATTTCTAATCAGAATTTTCACCTACCAGAAAACTATGTTTTTCCATAACACTTACAGTGAATGCTTTTACAAAGGAAATTTTTCAGTGGGGAAACTGTTTTTCAACAATGGTAAACTGAAATATCCTCTTGAAAACCTCTTATGAGTTTCATTTTCTTCTTGAAGCAAGATAGCAAAATGACAAGTGTTTCCCAGCAAACAACAAATTATCTGGAAACTTCCTTTTTCTTTTTTTTTCCCCCAAAAATAGAACTGATATGGGAATTTTGTCTCATTAAAAAGTTGTATATTTTACTTTTGATTTTGCTTTAGAATGTGAGATAAGTTAAAGATAAGTTCTCCCCTTTATCCCATTTTCTGGCCCTTAGTTAGCCCTTCAGTGTCCTGAGGAGGGCTGTGCTCAGTATAAGCAAACTACATTTTTGGCCAGATATCAGAAAATACTTTTAATGGCAGTCTGGATAAGGAGAAACTGGTATTCTCAAAACCAATTAATTACATGAGGCAAAAAGTGTTACAAAGTATGAACTTTACCATTAGTCTAAATAATTCAGAAAGTTTTCAACAGCCACAGAGTGAAAATACCTTAACTAAAAACCAAGCTATGTCAAATCACGATACTCATCTACATTTAAAATAAAAATTGTATGGACGAGAATCAGGCCTTCTGCATGATCCAAGTTCTGCAATCAAGATAATTTGGCTATTAGTTGTGTGCTTTCCTTTTAAAGGTACTAAGAGATTTTCCTTTACAAGGTTTTCCATACGTGCAAATGGGGGTGGTTACCAAGGCCACCTGCCTGAAAAATGTAAGCTTCTCACTTCAGTCTGGTTTTACCTTAGTGTGAATCAAAGGGCCCATGGAATTCTCCATTGCCTGCAGTGGTGATGGTTTGGCACAGCTGCTGCTTCTGTGACTGTGGGTGTCTTCGGAAAAGTCGGATGCCCATTCCTCTCATTCAGAGCAAGCAGGACTGTTCAGAGCAAAAACTAACATGGAACAACTACATATCCTGCTTGTCATAGCCTTTAGCTTAATTTTCTTTCTTTCTTTTCTTTCTTTCTTTCTTTCTTTCTTTCTTTCTTTCTTTCTCAATTTAAAGAAAGCAACTGTGAAAAATGTATGATGTTGTGTAAGTTCTTCTAATTGACTTCAGGAAGTGTTATCTGGAATGGCAGTTGTGAGCACACAAACTCAGCAGACTTATCTGCGTTATCTAATTACCAGACTATAAAGTTCTGCTGACATTTCCTTTTGATAAATACAATACACTGCTTTCTTTATCTATATGTATTAAAGAAACAAAGTTCTCCTAAATCCAACCCCATGCATACTTTTTACTAAAATAACATTATAAACCCCAAGACTAACAGAAATGTTGTCACAACTTCAACAGTCTCAAATGAAAACAGTGGCTTTCAGATGAAAAGCATTATCTAAAGGTGGTAGGAAACCACTACAAATCTCAGTGTTTTAACTGTGAATAAGCATGAAACAGATTTCACAGTTATTTAGTAAGCAAAAAGAGAGATCTAGAAAAAGAAAATGGTATAAAGAGTAGCAGTATTACCTGTATGCTTACATTTCTTTACTGGTGCTGTGTTTAACTATGCACAGAAACAGAGAATTATAGAGTCATTTAGGTAGGAAAAGACCCTTAATATCAAGTCCAACTGTTAACCCAGCACTGCGAAATCCACCACTAAACTATGGCCCCAAATGCCAAATCTACATATATTTTATATATTATTTATACTATAAATTACTGTTTACCATAAGGTTTTTAAACCAGGCTTGCCTTTTAGGCCTTACCTCTGCACATGCACAGGAGGGTTTTGGATGATTGTGGAAAGCAGCTATGCCAAACTAGCTTTGCTGCTGGAAGTCTACAGGTAATGGACAGAAAGGAAAGTGCCTCTAAATGATGCTTGTGCTGATTGCTTTTCTGTTTCCTCCTGATTCACCAGGTTTAGATGCCTCCTGCATTGGGAAGAGAAATGGCAAGAGGCAGCCAAGGGTTGCTGTAGGAAGAGGTAAGGCAGCACATGGTTTTGCCTGGGGAACCCTGCTCCTCTAGACAGTGTCAGGGTGGGGAAAGGCAGGTGAGGAACCTCTTCCACAGCTCTGTAGGGGTACCCTGGCCATGCCTGATCTGAGCAGGGAGGCTCTGACAGAAGACAAAGCTGACACAGAAATGTTGCAACACCTGTAGCACTGAAATCCCAGTCTGCATGCTCTCTGCATTTCCATTTACCTCAATGAGAATTAGGCACTGGCGGGGGGGCCACATTGGTTGGGAATCCTTTGGCACTTGTACACACCCCACAGGCACTGTGAGCCCTTGCCTCTGTGACCAGCTAACCAGGGCACACCAAAAATTAGAGGCTGCACAAATATTCAACAAAAGATATGTTCAGTGCTTTTAGAATCTACATTTTAATGAAACAAGGAACCCACAAGCAGAAAAGAAAAGCTGTGGTAAGATGTAAGCACACGTTGTAGATCAAATGTAGCCACCGAGTTCTGGGGATGTTCCAAAGATCACTTTTCTATCAGTTAGAAAAGATACCCATTTCTGTCAGAAATGCTAAAGGAAGTGTTAATGACAGGAATAAATAACAGGTGCTGGGAGCAGCTGTTACTGATTAATGACTTGTCTTTTTTTAAATAGGTTTTCTGTTGGGAGAATCAGAAGTTTTCAGTAATACTCCATTGTAAGACATTGAAGGAATGTTTTTTTCCTTTTTCTTGTAATGTGCTCCCCAATTATTTCTAAGGCTAAACAGATTCAAGATTTAATCTAAATTAATATTTGAATTTCAGGCCATCAATAATTGAGGAGGATTGAAACCATAATGCTTCTCAATTACACAAATTCCTTGCTTTCTTTAATTTCTTTTTTTCTGCCAATTTCCTTCTTGTTTTCTCTCACTCTTTTAGTTCCCTTCTCTCTCCTCCCCTTTACCTCTCCACACCCCTCTTTCTTTCAGCCTGAGGTATTTGGAGATGGTGGTTCCAATGCTGTTTATATTTGACCCTGAAGTTGTTTTTTTTATAAGCATATGAAGGATGATGAGATTGAATGTCACAAGAAAGACTGCCACTGTTGCCATTTCTCAATGATGAAGTAATTTAAAAGTCACTGAGGACAGCTCAGTGAAAACATCTGCTCTGTGGCTTGAGGGCATCAGGGAAATAAACACAACAGTGTGATAGAAAACAATATGGAAAATACAGTAATAATTAGAATTAATTCTTATTTAATAAATTTATTTTATATGCATGTAAAACCACTTCAGAAATAATGGCAAGTACCATAATATCTCATTTAAAGCAAAAATGGCACAGGGGCTTCTATCCTCGCCCCTTTGAAGTCAATGGCAAAGCTGGTATTGACTCAATTGGAGACAGAATTTCTTACAGAAGTCTAGGGCACTCAAGACTAGTCCTTCCAGTAGTCTAGAGCCCCATCTCCCTGCATCCTAAAATGGGCAGAATCCACAGTCAAATCCCATCTCTGCATTTCAAAGCAGGTGGCTTCATAACTGAATGGATTTCAGGGACTGATGGAGGTGGTGGGGCATATGGAAAGGCTTCCATGTCATAATAAAATATTAGAGTTTCCTCACTAAAGGCTAGGTAAATATGAACAATAAGAACAATTTCAAGAGCTTATCATGCTTTAGAAAAGCATTATTGTTCTTATCAACCGTGAGGCAACAGCAGAGACAATAAGTAATAGAATACAAGTCTTAATATGGCGAAGCATAACTTTACCATACCTGGGGCATGTCATGTGTTACATAATTTTCCTAGGTGAGCTTCTGTGCTTACTGTTCATTAAAATTCTTTTTCTCTTTCTTTTAAAGTAGTTATTTAAAAACATCACCAAAGACAAGATGCAGTATGAAATAAACACAATGATTTTTCCAGTTTAGAGACAGAGCTGAAGTTTTGATTTGCATCCCGACTGTCTCTGAGCATTCTGAGTTATTCATGATAACTCAGAAACTCCGAGTTATCTTCATCTGATCTTGTTTTTTTCATTCATCTGAAGATAATGCTAAAAATGCCGTCAAGCCATGACTTCCATACACTGACCCACTTAATTATCTTTGCTCGCATAAGGAAAACACACTTATTTTGCAACAGAGCCATAACTGGAGAGAGCACTGCACTATTCTATATAGCACCAGTTAGTTGTGACAGTTTTGAAGAGAAAAGCAGATACAACAGTAAATATGAGGGGAGGAGGAGAAGGTTATGGCTAGGCAGAAGGCAATGACATGGATGACAAAGGCTAGTAGCTCATGATCTATGAGGATAAATCAGCTCCTGCTGTGTGCTGTGCACCACAGCACCCACCGAGTGTGGTTCCCGGTGTAATGCCACTTGCTACATCCCCACTGCCATCTCCCAAGTGCTGTGACACCAGGGCTGTGTGTGGTCCCACTGCAAACCCAGCACTGCCCTCAGGCCATGTGCAAAATGTAGAGATTGCAGGTCAGTGGAGCAAAGACACACGGATTGGGTCCCAAGCAATTCTAGAACTTCTTGCACAGTGGTGTCTATTTGCCATCCACCCATTGTATTTCTCACCTGTAACCACATCTAAGATTTTTTTTTAGCTGACATGACCAAAACAAAAAGAGTCTCTACCTTTAGAATTACTGATTGCAATGAATGCTTCACAGTGGTTCCAAGAAAACACCCTGGGTTTAAAACAGTTTCCAAAAACATGAAGTGCCAGCACTAAGAGATGTCTTCGATGTGCATCCTAGTCATGACCATCCCCAACTGGTTTAAAGTTCTTCAAGAAGTATTCCCTCTCCCCAAAGAAATCCATTCCACAGTTTTCAGCATTCCTCTCTGACAACCAGGATTTCAAATCCCTTTATCTGGAGACAAACAGAAAGAGTGTGCTTGTGGTGAATAATTTGAGCTGATATTCTTGCCAGCTGTTAAGGGACACATGCAAAAAAAGAAAAAAAAAAATATCAGTGACATCTGGTCAGCACTGATATGTCCTAACAGAAGTATTTGTTTGGGAGTGGGGAAGGGGTGGTGGGGGTAAAGAGAAATACCATCTCCACACACCTCCTTGCCCCTTTTGAAAAGTGAAAGCGATAACATTGACCAGAGCAACTGGAACAAAAATTGCAACTTACATCATGGGGAAACAGTGACATTACATTAGCCCATATTACACAATGGTTGAGCAGTTGCTTTCACACACTAAGCTTTCAACTTTAACTTTTTTTTCCCCCTTAAGCTACACAATGGATTTTTTTGCTGAGTTGAAAAATATCAGGAGACAGGCAGAAAACCTTCCTTTTGTTCCTTCATCCTGCCAAGCACCTCATCATAAAGATTTTTTCCCTTCTGTTCTGTTTTTCTTTCCCAACTTCCTTTCCCCTTTTCACCCTCCCCCCCTTTTTTGTCAAATAAATGTGACTAATTAACAGCATGGCTTCTCTCCACTAAATCGTAAAACCAGCTCCTTTGACTTCATGAAGGTGATAACATTGCATCCTGGTTTCTTCTTGGGAAGTAGACTTGTAAACTACCTTCTAAAGTGCTTTGATTCAAGTGATGGTTTTCTTGGGCCTCAAACTGGAGGACAAGTTGGCTTTAGTTCAATAGGAACTTCAGCTCTCTCCTTCTCTTTTCGGCCTGTTCACTGAGGTACACCCAGCACAAGTCAGCAGATAATAGAAATCCCAGAATGGAAACGTATAAAAAAAGTTGTTTCCTGGGGTCAACAAAGGACAGGAAAAGAGCCAACAATCACTTAAATAAACAGTATTCAGAGAAAAAAAAAAACAAACCACAAAAAAACCCAACAAAAAAAGAAACAACCCACAAAAAAACCCTCCCAAACAACAACAACAACAACAAAAACCCAAAACTACCCCCAACAAATGCCCCAAACCCCCCTTTGTCTGTACAAACTGGCTTACATATGAGGGAAGCAATGGTTTAAAGCAACCCATTGCTCATTCTGCTTACGTTTAATACTGTTAGGAAAAGGAAATCAAGACCAAATAAAATTTGGAGGGTACTTATTCTCAGAAAAACAACTTTTTCCCCTGCTTCCCACCTCATAATTATAGTCTGTTTTTATATAACACTTTTCATCATCAGAGCAGTAATGTCTGTGGGGTGGACATTTACTGGGGATTATTGACTAGCTGAAGGTTAATGATTTTCTGCCACACCTCAAACCAACAGCTCCTCTCAACTTCTCAGTAACTCTTTAAAAATATTGCTCATGAAGATTAGAAGAGTGGAAGACTAATTATGAGTTTTGTACCCTAAGGATATCTTAGAAGAAGCATGACAAGCAAGAGAAATAAAAAATGTCTTTAGCTGCAAGAAAAAGATACAACAGGGGGAATTCAGTATTTGCTTGCTAATAACTACAATTCACTGTCAACATGGCAAAAATCACTCATACTAGCAATAATTCTAGTAATTTCTGGCTTCTCAGAGAAACCATAGGGCAATTGCAGAGGAAAACAAGCAAGTGAATTTATCCTGTTGTGAGGAAATGCTTTGCCTTCATATCCAGAATGCTCAAGGAAAAAATCCAGATTTGACAAGAGGCAGATGATCTACAAATTTAAAGTATGGAAAGCCATTTGCTCTGCAAATGCACTGGCTCAGCTGTCAGAAGATGTCCTTTGAAAGTTTCCTAGTTGGAAAAATTTAATAGCCTTTTGCAGAAAACAATGTTAAGGCAGGAGACAAGAGTCAGGGCTCTGAGAAATCCGTGGAAATGGTGGGTCTGGCTCTTCTTGAGAACCTGTGTAAAGAAGGGCATGTGAGGACACGTGATTTATCTTCGTCATTCTTTTGAGCTCTGCACTTTGGTGTTAGAAACTGGCTCTCTGCCCACAAGGTGGGTGAAGTGTTCTGAGAGAACCCATTTGGTATGACAGACCTGGAGTCTCCTTTAAAGGAAGGAGCCCTAACTCTCTTGAATTGCTACTTCCAGAAACACAAAACCTATCAGAACACATGTGGAGATCGGCTGAGCCACTCAATTCTATCTAATCTGCTTCTTCCTAACTGTAATCTGTTCTTGGAAACGTGAATGAAAATGGATGAGACTTTTCAGGCCAAGTGAGAAGAGGAATACTTGTGTCTCCAGTTTGCTATGGTGCCATTTTTTACCTTGTGAAGCCTTGTGCATGGAACTCATGTCTTGCAGACAACAGTAAAAAGCAGAATATCAGTAAAAAGCTATAGGTTCCTAGCATTTAAGTCCCCAAAATAAGAATTCACTGGTACACTAGTTCCTTCTGTCCATATGTTCAGAGGCTGTCGTTTCTCTATGAGAAAAATCCAGTATATTCCATATCAACATCAAAAGGTTCAAGAAAAGTAATTCTTGACTCTAGCATTTAGAATGACTTCTTTCTTTTAAATTTATTTATCAAACACCTAGAAATCAAGAAATGAAGCAATAAAACTAGTGAGAATAGTTAGGGAGAGACTACATATACATATTTTTGATACATACGTGTATCTTTATCTGTATCCATACTTCTGACACACATGCACACATACACCACACACATCACCATATTCTGTTTCTTTCTATGAACTCCTCAGAGATTTAAAAATTCATTTAATAAAATTGAATTGTTCCTTCAAATATTTTTGAGACTATCTTATCTTCCATGAATTTCTGGCAGAGCTATGGGAAGCTATTACCTTCCTCAGAGCTCCCCCAACTAGAGTATGTTTTTGGACAAAGGTGTTCTCACAGTCAGGAGAAGGGTCTAGTACTTCTGGATCATAGTTTGCACACTGAATTGAGGACAAGATATTGGGCTAACTGCAGTGCTCCAATCTCCTATCTTCAAAAGGTGAACTGTTGCACTTGTACTTCTTGTAGTGCTGTAGAAGCAACTCGGAACGTTAGCACTTCAGTTATTTCCTCCAAAACAAGTAGAAATAGCAAGGGGATCACTTCTGTCAGGAAGCAACTAGCAGCCTCACAGAGATGGCAAACAGCCCTTCAGAGAGCATACAGCACTCCAAGTACAGTATAATCAACATTTCAGGTGCAATGGCTTGGGAAGAAAAGTGTTGCATAATCAGGTGAGCAGAAGTGGTGAGGTTCAGGGGTGAGTGGCAGTGAAAGCCTTTTGGATTATGAGTTCTTTTACAGCAGTCAGAACTACTGATTTAAATTGTTGATCTTGTGTGGTTGATTTTCAATGTTTTGTCACTGAAGCAGCATTGAATTACAGAGTGCCACAGGTCGAATATGAGAGCAGAACTATCAGATGGTCTGACTGATAAGAAACATTTCTGCAGTAGAATAACAGAAAAAATAAAAGCTAGTCAGATCAGGAAGGTTTCTCATAATTGATCTTAACTTTATGAGGATCAGTCTGAAAGTTGTGATAAAAAATAACCAAATATTGCAATATTACATGATTCATTCAACTGTAGCACCTTGAGTCAGCAGTGAAGGATCAGGTTCTAACACATAATAAAGGCATAGGGTGGGATTGAAATTACCCCTTCCTTATATAGGAAGCTAAACTAAACTGAGGCACAAAGGGATTGATTCAGAAACCTAGTTCCCCATTGCTGGGAAGATGTTTGGTACAATTCAGCTTCTGAGCTTTGGTTCACAGAGTTCCCTAAAATCCCCTCATTGTTACAGGAGCTCTATGATTCTGGGGGCAGGCACTTGCCTCCAGGCTGAGCTCACTGAACTTTGGAGACATCTATGCTCTGCCTGAGAACCCCAAGGGGGGGTGACCTCCTGACAGTGCGTCTGGATCCTAATGCACCCCAAGACAGGGAGGCCCATACAAAGGATGCTAGGTGGGCTGGAGTGGGTGATTGCTTAAGTCACTGAGCACACAAAGAAAGACAACATGTGAGCAGAAAAGGATAAAATGTATGGTTTGCAGACATTGTAGTTTGCTGAAGAACTGGCAGCAGTAGAAATCCTGCAACTGATCCTCTCAGCTGAAGAATTAGGAAATTTAGTGGGGAGGAAGGCAAACATAGTCCAACATTGTGCCCCCCAGAAGAGAATCCAGTTGAAGATAATGGTATTCATGCAAGCAGTTCATCACTCATAACCTGCAATGGTCAAGCTGATAGCCAAATTAAAGAGCTGAAAAAGATTCTTGTTTAAGGAGTGAGAGAAGAAATCCTGCTTTGACAGAACTAACAACTGGTCTGTCCAAACAAGAAATAGAAACAAACACAGATAACTTCAGTGAAGTTCAGATGGAAAAA
Organism: Phainopepla nitens; assembly: GCA_013400175.1. Classification (NCBI taxonomy): domain Eukaryota; kingdom Metazoa; phylum Chordata; class Aves; order Passeriformes; family Bombycillidae; genus Phainopepla; species Phainopepla nitens. The sequence goes on along the minus strand of VXBQ01006348.1, from coordinate 604,438 downwards.
TCTGAGGAATGAAAATGTGCTGAAAAAAAGCCTCCTGGGGACAGTTTGCCAGTAATCTGTGACTACACTATTCCTATGAACCTTGCAGAACTTTACAAGCAACAGAATTAGCACTAATAGAGGCTATTTTGGGTCACAGAGGGTTTTCAACTGTGAGGTATTTCTAATTTTTCTATTCCTCTTCTTCTCTTGATGCTTTCTGATTCTCAGCTGCGTTGCAGAACCTGACCTGGCAGTGAGGTCAGCTTCAGCAGGTAAGATCAAAGCCCACAGGCAGGCACAGCTTCACACTGTGCTCTCCGGCCAGCCCATTTTCATTAATGGAGGCACAATCCAAAGATTGCTGCAATTCTTGGCACATATGTAGTTGTGAGACTAAATCCCTCCATACTGTTTTTTGCAGAAACACAACAGGGATCTCTGCTCCTTGCTCTTGCCTGTCATCTTTTCAGTGATGGCAAGTAACAAAAAAGAAAAGTGTGTGTGTCGGGGGGGAGAGAATACCACATTCTGCAGTAGGTGGATGGGGTCACGGCGCGTGTGCATGGCCCGAGTGGCAGTGTGCAGTGTACGCCTGAAGCAATGTGCACTTACAATTAGTTGAATTTCACTGTGTTGGAGATGGAAGCTGACAGGCCACCACACAAAACCTCCCTGCAGCCAGGCTCATGCTGAGATCCAGAGCGGAAAAGGATTTTAACTGAAAGGCTTTGAAGGCTTTAAATATGGAAGGCAGTGAATTCATGCACTGTTTACCTTTGCAGGCCTGGCTTTGACTCTGTCTTTCATTTTGTTTTAATGAAGTAGGTGGTCTCATATAATTCCCAATTACCGTAAAACTCCAGTTCCCTAAACCCCATAGCTTACAAGTTATAAATATTCACTGAGGCTCACTCAAATTCTGCAGAGCTGACAATATCACAATATTTAGGCATAAACAACTCAAAACAGGTGTATCTTCTCTGAACTAGGCACGTAACAGCTTCTGAAGAAGCATGTGCTGGTGACTCCACCAGGATACTGAATTAAATGGACCAGAGATCTGAGCCACTGTAGAAATTTCTCTGTTTCCAACTGAAACAGCATTCTGCCATTCACAGCCTATTTATTACAGTCTAACTTATGAATAGATCAAATTATTCAGAGGAAGGCTGGAAACCTCACAGGCGCAATTCACCTCTGGATGATGTTTCTATCTGCCTCTGAACTTTTTTTTCTGGTTTGTAGTCTAAGGGATGAAGACTAGCATACAACATACAATACACGCTTTAGCTTACTTTTATGATATCTGAATGACATTCTTCTTAATATAAATCCTCATCCTTTCATGAATCACAGACCTTATATCTCACAGCATACTGTGGAGATAGGCTCATAATACAGACTCTACATCCTGGCTCTGCCTTTTAACTTCCTTGTCCATGGCAACACATTCATTCCAACTCTTTATCCATGGCAGCAAAATTAACCTTGCACCTACCCTACTGGAAAACCTCTGAGCAAAGTAAGCTTAACTTCATTTGAACAGAGAAAGGATCCTAGAAAGTAGAAGACTTCAGCTAAAGCCCAGATTGCTCAGTTGTCATCACATGTACCTCTGACTTGCAGTCCTCTAGGTGCTTGCTCTTCATCCTCCTGCCCAGAGATGGACTAAGGCTCAGGTGGGACCAATGCCTACTAAACCATTACCTCTTCCTATGGCCTTCTGAATGCTTTTAGCTAGTAGGCAAGCAACAGCTTTCTTTTAGATTTTGGAAACACTCTGAGAATTCTCACTCTTCAGACTGTGAGCTACAAGGGAATTCAGTGTGCACAGACAGCTTTGCTTGTGGACCATGTTCATTACTGTCCAGACTGAAGCTGATGAAATTTTCCAGAAGTTTTCTTTTCTTGACAGAAATCAAACTGGGGAGATCACCAATGAAAATTGAAAAGGAGTATCTTCCAGGCAGATGTATCACTTATTTCTCTCCAGCTCTAAAGAAATGCAGTAGAGATTATATATGCCAGTGAGGACAACTTCCAGCCTTCCACATGGATTGCCCCTAGCCACAGTCCATGATGGAAAGGGAATTGTGGGAGCTCAGGAGGGCACCACATGAGTGACAACCACGTCTTTTTTTAAATCTACTTTGAGAATTGAGGGGCTGCTTTCTTTAGTACCCAGCCTGCACCTACCTGTAGGTGCTGAAAAGGACATTTGTGTATATGTGAGATGAGCATGTATGGTAAAGACTTGCACAAGGCACAATGTGCAAGAGACAGATTCCTTCTAATTTTTTAAGGCCTCTTTCATTCTTTGTCCGTATCTCATGCATCTTTGTCTCATAGCTGTACTAGCACACAATCTTCTGGTGAAGCGCAATGTGGGGAGTAACTCATACAGATGTCAGATAATCCACAAGCAGTGGATCCTTCTACTTGGAGATTGCCTGATGGGAACTCATCCTCTTAATACTTCTCTATGTGTCCCTGAAAGGGAAAACAGATACAAGGTGCATTTTCCACATTTTGAGGTGTGGTTTGACAGCTTTGCTGGCAGTTCTGACACCCCTCACTGCTTTTCTTCTTGTCTGCAGTAGGGCAGGCACAGATTTACCTTGTGGAAAACATCACTGGCCAGCACCATGTGGGCAGGCTTTGGAGCACCTGGTACCCCAGTCAGCCAGACCATCCTGGCATCTCTGATGTCCCATGGCAAACTCAACATTCCCAGGAGCCATCTGAGGGACATAAGATAGGCAGCTGTGGCTCACAGTGTGATTGAAAGTCATAATATCCTCTTCCTAATACTTTGTCTCCGCACAACAGGAGAGGTATCAGCTGCTCAGAGAAACACTGATGAAATCAAAGATTAAAGCTGTCCTCTCCAGGGTATTGTTTTTTATTAAGCTCTCAAAGTTCATATTTTACTTCTTCCTGTATCATTTTAACATCTTAGATTGAAATCACTTTGTCAGGTCCCCCCTCACATAAGCTTAAGTTCTTTAGACATATCTGCATGTGAGCCCTGATGTCCCTCCACTGACATCAGTGAAAGCTGGGCTTAGGCCTTGGTCCTGTTTTGCAGACAGAATTTTAACTATAGACCCTTAGGCCCTGGGAACTGGGCTTGGTAGCCTGATGGGTCCTTTCAGAGCCCCATGCTCACACCAACACTCTCCTGGGGCCACCAACAAACAGTGGTATCCACCTGCAGGGCACTGCAGGCCTGGGGCCCTACTACCCCTCGGCCCCCCCAAGATCTGTGTTGACAAGTGGTCTTTACCACTTCAGAGGACTCCCCTTTGCCCTGAAGTCTTTTGTTGGCTCAAAGAGCAGATGTGGTGCAGGCAACAGCAGTGCCAGCTTCCCCCAGCACTCACCTGGAGGGAGCAGCTGAACAAGAGGAGGAGGTGGTTCAGCCCTACTGATTTTTCCATTCTTCAGCCTTTTAGCTGAGCTGGCCTCAAAAAAGCACCAATTACTGCCACCTGTAGCAATGGCCTTGATGATGGGGAGAGCTGTCAGCTGGGAAGTGGACTGACATAACCAGTTCATTTCACATAGGTCAGCAAACAGCCATCAGATTAAAATGATTTTTGTTCACTATCGACCTGGGCTCGATTGGAACCAGTGACCCGGAGATGAAAGGCTCAGAAAGAAGGGTTTCTATCTGGTGTATGGTCACACATCACTTCTGTCTCCATCTCACTCATTTTCTTGTCCAAAATGCTTTCTTTTCTTTTTCTTTTCTCCACCCAAAAAATTAGAAATCCATCCTCTATTCTTTTAATTGCAATGCACCATATGGGGATCTGTTGAGGTTTTGTTAAGGCTTCAGTAATCTATTAGTCATTCTTCCCTTTGTGTTACAAAAGATCTATCCTTCAAGAGGCATGTATTGATTTCAGCATTTCTGCAGCTTGTTTGAATTTGGAGGGTACTTGGGGAAGTAAAGAAGAGCATAGGTTGAAATCAACAACAGTAGCAAAAAAGCATGAACAAGAATCAGTCTTACAAGGACTTCAACATGCAAACTATACAAGGAAAAGTTAAATGAATGGGACAGAAGATATGCTGGTAGCCCTGACCTGCTTCTTTTGGTGAATAAAGCAATGTTCTCTTGGATCTGAAATGTCTCTATCCATTTTTAAAATATGGACAGCTCTTTAATTTTATCTTATCACCCCATTCTCTCCCATTTTTTGTTCCTTAGTCTCCCCCTACAACATATAAATGAAGCTTCTAACATTTTTTTGTTAGAAAAAAAGAACATATGCTGGGAAATTAATATGCTTAACAAAATTTTCTTGTTGTTATAATATACTGTTCTGGAGCTTCTCCATTTATTCTTTGTTAGAGAGAGCTTCCTGCTCATCTATGCTTAAGTCCCACTGTAATAGTAGGAGCCTCAATATTCTCCTGAATTGTTGCTTATGAAATTTGCAAGATGGTCACAAATTTTAGTTTTATATTAGCACATGGATAGCTTTTTTCTTTAGATGTCAGGGACAAAACAAATAATGGGACTCAAGTAAAATTTTAGAGCTTATACAAGTGATGCCAATAAAGATGTGGAACTCTGCAGTGGTTCTCCTTGCCACGATCATGACATTAATACCCATTTTTTAAGGATGGCAAAGAATATCTACATTAAAATGCTACATTCTCTCTTCTGCTAAATGAATAGTGCAAATATGGTAGCCCACTACTTAAATCAATGTAATTTTCAGGCATTCAGAACATGGCATTTTTCTCGGACCATATTCTCCTGTAAAATTCATTATCTGTGATAAACTATTCATTTTGATTAAACCTGCAATCCGTCCCCTAAAACACTGGTTATTATCATCCTCGCTACAGTTCAGCAGTACCATCATCATCCTCACCACCATCATTACCATATGAATCACCAGTAATAACTGATTTTGTTGGGATAATTGCTTCTTTGTCATGTCTGCAGTTGCATTTCCAGCACACGGGTGATGGCTAAGAACCAGGAATGGGCAGCAGTTAATTCCTCCAGACACTTTCATTTAACCCACAGAAATCTGCTGGCACTAGCCCTTATTCTGAAGCTTTTAGCACTTACAAGCTGGAGCTTGCCAACACACTGGTCTTTGGGTCTTTAGAGGGAGAATACTTTCTGTTTTATGGAGAGTGAGCCCTTTACATTCAGGTTGTAACACTAAAAGCATAGAAAATTAGCCCTGGAAGGTACCCTGGGAGGTCTTCAAGTCCATAGCACTGCACCAAAGCAGGATCATGCCTCTTTCTGAGAAATATTTTCTATCTATCTGCTTCTTTCAGACTTTTAGTGATAAGATCCTGCAACCACTCCAAGTGATCCAGTTGGGTGCTTCACTGTCACGACTGTCAGAAAGTTCTTCTAAAATCTGAATAAACTCCTGACTTGTGGATAAGGAGAACAGGTTATTCTCTTCTTTACTGGAGACCTTCTGCATATTTGAAGACTCTTATCCTTTTCTGAAGGTGACCGGCTGAAATTTTTCAGGCTTCTCTCATCTTTGGGATTCCTCCAATTTCTGTTCATCTTGCTTCAACAGCTATACTCAAATTTGCACAGAGCACCAATGGTGAGCTAAGTTCAGGACTGTGACACACTGATAATACCTGCTGTAAAGTCAAAATATATGTATAACACAGAAGATAGACTATAAAATTATATATATTTATGCAAGTAAACAGAACATCTTCTTATACAAGCCAAATTAATACAGCACTGGCATCATTCATTCAGAGTGTGCAACAACTGCAGTCGGGCACAATCCTGGCATGGAGCTGGTACCTGTGGCTTTACCAGTTGTTTTTCTTGGGCAGAACACTATTCTGCCCTTGCAAAACTGCTAGACTAGATACTTTTGCCTCTCTCCTGGAGAAGTCACTTCCAGATTAGAAGATTTTGCCCTGTTTTTGTCTAATTACAACAAATTCTAGAAACAAGATTTTTTCTTATGAATTCTACAGCAATACTTTTTGCCAAGTGGTCTTGTGCAATGGACTTTTGAGGGGTTTTTGCCCACCTCTCATGCACACAAGAGTATACAGAACACCTTTTGGTATGGTGCTGTGTGATAATCTGCTTGTTCAGTGAGGTAACTGGACCCATGGCAGCTGCAGACTGAAATCTGTGGCTAAAGGGAGGCTGATCCTTTGCCAGGAAGTCCTGTGGAGAGATGCAGGAGAAACCACCTTGGATCCATGCAGCACTAGTACAGCTGGATGGCTGCTAGAACAAAGTTTCCTTGGTTTTGACAAGGGTGGAAAGAGTTTGTGCTCGCCTGGAGTGTGGGCAGAGCGAGCTTGTGTCAGCCTACAAAGGTTTTTGCAGCCAAACCCTAAGACAGTGATGCAGAGTCTAGGCATTTCTTTAATATGTTCTGATTCATTTCAAAAACTCCGTCCCCTGGAGCTTTTATGAAATACTGCCTAATCAGTTGTTTTCCAGCCAGAGTGCAGAACACCATCAGCTGTCCAAGGAGCTAGTTTATGAAACAATATTCCCATTGGAGTGAATTGAGCTAAAAGGTGAATGTTTAAGGTTACCTCATGACAGACAGAAATGTGAATGGCTGTCACAAGTCCTAATCCAGAAAGCCTGATAACTTCCACAATGAGAAAATCTCCCAACTCTGCATTACTTCTTCTCCAACCAGTAGCTGGTTTGCAAGACCACAAAGTCTGGTGTTGTTAAATAGAGTGTTGATGCCTAAATATAATGGGCCCACAAATAGTAATTGCTGTAATGCTACAGAAACATAAACAACACAGGAGGCAGTGCACAACACAACTAATGATGGAGTAGTTCAAGCTTCAAAAAGTGTTTATTGCTAAATATTGTGCAATTTTTTTGAAAAATGAACACATATCACCAAAGTCTCTTTATTATTGTGTTTAGTTCCCTTGCTGACTTATTTTTAGGCACAGATGCTAAAGCTATTTTTGGGTAAACCAGGGATTGCACGGTATGTTGACCAAAGCAAATTGTGTGAATGCTGGCAAATGGAAACTGTAGTTTTGTTCAGCTTTCCAGACTATCTGCTGTGACAGGAAGTTCACTGTCTCTGACTGAAGCATTAGGAATAAAAATTTATAATAATAATAATGTGTATAACGTATAATCATAATAATAGCAAATATTATTATATAACTAATATATACAACTATAGCCACTTTTGCTCTTTCCTCACTGATTTGCAAGAATAGGTGTTTTCATCCCTGTTAACAATACTGTGTTGGGTTGCAGTTTTTTGCTGTAGGAGGCATTAGTGCTGAACTATGCAGTGACTCTTCTTAAAACCCAATAGCTTCCTCTAAAGGATAATAAGGGATAAAATTTAGAAAACTGATAAGAGAAAGTCAAAGTAAAAAGTAAACTGGAATCTGGAATTGCTAAAGACAATGAACAGGAATTTTTAAACTACAGTAGGAACAAAAGAAATCCTACTGATGTGATAAATATTAAGAGATGAAGGTTACAAAAAATTGATTACTTGGATGTGGAAATATAGGTATTTCACAGCTTTTTTTTTTTTCTTTTCTTGATGTACTCCTATTTTTATAGAAGTATCTTTCAGACACTGAGTTACTGGAAGAAAAATAAGGCAACATCTTTCAGTGATAGTCATTTATGAAACATCAGGGATTAGTAACTTACACACAGAAATTCGGAAACCACTGACTGACGAAATCCTCAATTTGTTGACATTAAGTTTAAATTCACCTTGGAGCCAGATACTCCAGCTGTAAAGAGTGCAAAACATTCAAAGAGAGCGAGTAGGATGATTCAAGAAACAGTGACCCAATTAGCCTACCATTTATCTGAGGGGGAATAATGCTTAGATTGGTAAAGATTTTAATCCATAGAGAACTAGATGATGGAAATATTTTTTTGATTAATGGCACCAAAGAAAGCTAAACTTGCCAGATAAGTGCCAACTCCTTTAATGAGATTTGAAGTTTAACTTTTAAAGATAACTACGTAAATATAATATACTTCATGCAGCATTAATGCTATGGGACACTAAATAAGACTGAAATCCTTTAAAATATCACACCAGATCACGTTACAAACAGATCAATAGCTAGACATTGGCCTGAATGGAAAAGAAGGTGTCCCTGGGTAATTATCTTTCAGTGAGATTGTTGTGTCCCTGGGTAATTATCTTTCAGTGAGATTGTTCCTAGTGTGCTTGACAACAGCCAGATGCAAGCCTCATCCTGCTTATCTTGGAGTAAAAAATTGCCCTTCTAAAGATAAATTTACATAAAAAGATTAGTGGAATGCTTGAGGACACAGCAGCTCATATGGAGAAATCGTGCATCAGACAAAACATCTTTAAACCTACAAAATTGTGCATATTTAGGAGGAAAATAAGCGAGCCACTCCTGGAAAAAGTGGGTTTGCCTCCTGAAACATGACAATTTTGGAAAGGGGGGGCACTTACAGTGGACAAGTTGCTTGAGCTATGGCAAAGGGGTCAAAGCAGTCCTTGGGTGCCTGCACAGGATTTGGATGTGACAGCAGTCAATCCTCACTTAATAGCCAAGAAAGATCAAGGAAGTGGCTTTCACTGAACATCTTTAGGAGTTCAACCAGTTTATATTGTCAAAAAAATTAAATATAGACACAAGTTTGTGAAGAAATCTACGTATTTTTACAAGGTGAAAATGTCAGGTTCAGGAAGGCCAAATCAGGCAAAAATGGACATGGAAGCAAGACCCACTCAAATGAGAAATTAGGTACATGTTTTTCAAACTTAAAGTCATTAAAATACTGGCACAAACTACTACAGGAGGTAGCCATTTCCTTTTTTTTTTTTTTTTTTTTAATTTCTACTCATTAAAGCAGGATGGGTGATCTGTTTTAATCAAGTACAGGTAATTAGGCTCAATATGGGAATAACTGGGAAAAATATGATGGCATATGGTATGCAGAAATTCAGAGCAGATGATCTAGAAATCCCTGTGGGCTTTGACTGTGCAATTATGAAATCTGTCTGATCAAATTTAGTGCTAGCCAAATACAGACCTCCAAATCTAGGCTTGGCCCAGGACTGTCTCCAATGTCTTTGGACCCAGGCAGATCAGCCTGGTGTTACCTTAGGCATCACAAGTGGATGGACTCAGTGAAGTAATGGAATGTTGAAACTGAGCAAGTTTACAGTATCTACCAGCTGTGACTGGGTCTGGTTGGGTTGAAGAACAAGGTAGGCAGCAGCAGATGTTTACCTTTTGGCAGTGACTGTATACAGATACTCTGTATACAGTGGTAGGCAAAATCTAGAAAATCAGCAAGATCAGTGGGGGGATTCTCAGGGATTTTAATTGATTTAGGATTATATCAAACCAGGATGATATTTCCACTTATTTAAATAGGAACAATTCAAATCCAGAGGACGTGATAAAGGGTTTAATATAAATACCATACATATGCTGCTAGTGGAAGCTGATGGTGCAGTCATTGTAATTCAGCAGCTATTATATGCTGAATGCCCCTCTCTGACATGTCAGACATATTAGTCTTTAAAATATTTACCATACTATAGACTCATAGATTGCAATGTCATCTTTGCTGTTACCTGTGACACAGAGCCCAGGCTTTGATTACAAAAAAGCTGTGGGGGGAAACACTGCAAAACTAAAGAGCACTTAGGGTCAGGCTCAAGCTAACAGGAAGCACAGACCACCAAGCCCAGACTGACATGCAGGCCCCTCCCTGCTCCCCTTGATGCCATAGAGCAAATGGCCTTACAACTTATGCTGGCAACAGGACTGTCTCCTTCCATCTGAATAACACTCCAGCACATGGTGTGGTGTTGAGTCAAGCTGCCCTCTCCAGCACTAGCCAGTAACACTCCCTTCTCCTTCTTATTTCATCCAGGGAATGTATTAAAACTAATCAAAGCCATCTCCTTTAGCAGGCACTCCTTGTCTCCAAGTTAAAAATGAATGAGTTAAAGGCAGGACATCAGACACAATGTTGAATTTCCTGTCTTTTGTGGTCAGTATCTTACAACACTCAGACATTATTTCCAGGCTGTAGTGGAGAATGATATACATTTGTATTTATTAATGATTTTAGTGAATGTGGGGGCTAGTCACTTCTGTGCGCAGTTTTGCTTTTTAGGATTTTTTTTTTCATGTTCTGTTGTTCTTGCTGCTGCAAACACTTGTGCCTGGAGAAAAAAAGAATTAAAACGGGGGAGGAAAAATAGATCAGCCTCTATCAATTGGCCTGTTCAGCAAAGAAGGAATAGATTTTACTCTAATCTGTACCATTAGCATAACAAGAGAAATGCTGGAGCAGTTGTTAATAACAGCAAAGAGGTTGTTTAAGTCAAGCATGTGTTTCAGCTCCACGGGCTGATTAATCTTGTCACCATTTTTTTTTTTCCAGAAAACTTTTCACTGGAGGCAGTGGGAAAGGGAGGGGGAGTTTAAAAAAAAAAAAAAGAGGGAGCAGAATAGCCACGTCCCCGCCTTCAAACCTGTCTCTGTGTCTACCCTTACTTCTGCCTGGATTAGTCGACATAAAGCTGTTTTCTACAGGCAGGGCCCTCAATGGCAAGTTAAATTCAGACAGATTGTGAGGAGTGGAGAACATGGGCCTGAGAAAAGGGACCCGGCTCCCGCCCTGACCCCGCTTTGTTCCCCCGCCGTGGTCACCTGCCACCCCGCACAAAGGCCCGCGCCGCCGCCACCGCCGCGGCCGCCACCGTGCCGCCCTGACCCGCCATGGCCCCATTGGCTGCCGCCCGCTGTTGCCGGGGAAGGAAGGCCGGCGAGAGGCCAGGGAAGGCCGGGAAAGGCCAGAGGAGGCTGGAGGAAGGATCCCAGCCGGCCCCGCTGCTGGGCTATGCTGCAGTGGCCGGGCGGAGGCCGCTGGCTGATGCCCCATGGGCCGTTGGGAGGGAGGTCGCCCGTGGCCCGGAGAGCCGGGGCGAGCACCTGGGCGGCCGCCGCTGAGGTGGGGTGGGCGATCCCCCGTGATCTGCTCCCGTTGTGACCCCTTCCCCATCCAGTACAGGCCTCTCCTGCCGCTCCTGTGCTGGATTTCCAGCTCTGTTTCGCGGGGCGGGAGCTGGAGCCGCTTGGCTAAGCCCACAGCAAACAGAGGGTGAGCAGGGGCAGCCAGCAGCTCTCGCTTGCCATCCCAACGTGCCTGCACACAGCAGGGGCCCTCTTCTAGTTTGCAAACGGATCTGCTGGCAGTAATGCTGCAGGGAGGAGGAGAGGCAACAGCTCCTCACCTAAATACCCTGCACACCCATCCTAAAAGGAATTTTGTCCATACTTGTTCCTGCTGCTGGAACAACGGAGGGAAAGAAAAGACTGCTGCCTCCCTGCAGTATTTCCTGACACGCGAAAACATTTATACATAGGCTTTTCTGTAAATGTGCCAGTGCTGCTCTTCACTCAGGAGAGCTGCTGGCAGGCTGACTGACGCTAGTTCAGGTGGGGCTTGTGCCCCTGGCTGGCACCTCTCATAGGAGCCATGCGCTGGCTTCAGCCAGGCCACCGGCGGAGAGCGGTGAAAATGAAGAGCATCGGAGTTTGTATGGGTGGCCTGAAACTGGAAAAAATACCCAGTGAGGCTCGTTGAAGCCGTATTATGCCGTTAGGGTGCAAATCTCTTTCTGTTGAAAACAGCGCTTGTAGTGCCTCCTCACATCACATCTGGGGTTTGCTGTGTTTTACTGAAGATCTCGGGAAGATCATAGTACTCTTCATGACAGGTCTTACCTTGGTTCACCTGGTCACAGGAAATAATAAACACACAGGTCCTCCCGCAAAAAAAGCTCTCAGTAAAGGATCCCATATCTTAATGGCAATAGCAAAGGACACAGTGGTGCCTCAGGGAACTACAGACTCAGGAATGAATGGTGGGTGGTAGGTTTGCAGCAACTTGGCTCTCACAGCCAACCTGGGAAGAATCTGTAGCTTCAAATCTATCATTCAGAGCATTTGTATGTTACAATCCTGCTCAATGTCACAAGTCGTGTTTTGTGGCTGCTAAGATAATTTTATTGCTTTCTGCCTATGGATATAAAATTTTATAAAAGTGGATCATACACAGTTTGTACATGTGAATTCCTTCACACGCACGCTTTCTCATCCTCCATTTTTTAAAAAGAAATAATGAATTTCTCCATGCAAATGAACTTGTTCAGATTTTGTAGCCATTGTGGAGACTAGATACTAAGTCCTGGGGTCCAGCTCTGGATAGTCTTTGCTTCTCCAAGCTCATCTCATTGTAGTGGTAGAAAAGCTGCAAATGAGTTAACCAGACATGTTTTTATGTTATCTGTTGCCTGTGGAAAAAGGATTTCAGACTGCAGAGAGGACCTGAACCGTGGATTGAGCAATGTGTTTTAAATGGTCTTAACCAGCAGCAACTCAGCAGATCTGTTGTGTCACCTCATACCCGGCTTAGCCTGTAAAGTGCCTTTATTCTCCCTAAACTTTTAACATGCACAGAGACAACACAAACCAGTTTTAAATCAGAAGTCCTCATTTAAATTTGTGATAAAATTGAAAATAGACCGTAAATAACTTGGAAGTGTGTGAAGGCAAGGTGATCTGGTGCTAAAGAGAGTAGTATGTCTGTATAGTACTTGTACTTCATGTTCCTTCCATTCTGGCCTTATTGGAGCTGGCAGTGTAAAAACACTGTTAAAATAGCACAAGTCCCCTTTTAAAATAGGAATCACAAAGATAATAAATGCCACAATTTTTCCTTTTCTCAGTATTTTTCCACCCAAGAATGTAATAAGGTGATGCAAAATATAATACAAAGGAGACTAAGAGAAACAGTAGTCAAATGCAGTCTTGTAAATGCTTCTGTGATATTTGTTTTGTCACCCTGTGCTGTATTACACTGCCTGACAGTTCCTTAAGACTAGGCAGAAGGAGAGATGATGATTTGGAGAGTAGGGGGCTTAGTTTTAAAAGCCTTCTTCACAAGTTCCATAGTTTTTTTCGCCTGTCCCTCTCTCCAGTATTTTGGTCAGCACTAAAATGGATTTAAAAATTCAGCTAATTATCATTACTACTTCCAGAGTCAGCCACGTTGGTGACTTTAACCACTATGAAATTTTAAAAGTACGTCTGAGGGGATTAAGTGTGATTTTATGTGTAGTAAGTAGCTCCAAATTAATGAAAAGTTCAAGAGGAAAAAAAGAGGATAAGAGACGAATTAATACATTTGGGGAGATAAAACATCACTTGTGATTTATGTATTATAAGGAGAGATATTTACAATGCTTATGTGAGTATAGAAATTGCCATAAATACAGATGTAAGTGATAACTATATTATTTGAAAGTCCACGGTGTTACAGATGATTTGGGGGGAATGAGAGAGACACATACGTATGAGAGGTGTGATGTCTGTTTTAATAGCACCAGTTCTCTACGTGAAGATTTATGTGAACAGAATTGACTTAAAAAATCCGACCGCTAGGAACCTGGCTGTCTTTTCTGTGGGTTTTGGTCAGAAGGTACATAAGGGCAATAACTTTAGCGAATTGTAAACAAGGTTTTACTAGTAACATCTGTTGCGCTTTCTTTCTCCTTGCCCCATAGTGGGCTATTCTGAGCTGACACCAAGGATATTGTCGTGAGTTAAAAGTGGCTCTCTGGAGACGGGACCGTTCTGCGCTTCCAGTCTCGTGCTCTAAAAGTTCCCAGGAGAAGTGCTTGACAGACTAACTGTTTGACAGAAGGACAAGGCAAGATGACAGCTTGGGACGCCTATGTCCATCAGAAGTCTCAGTCTGTATCCCACTAGCAGAGGGTATTTAAAGATCAGACACATAAATAATAGCATTCACACACATTTGGTTACAATGCTTAATAGCCGTATCAGGAATCAGGAGAAAAAACAATGCATCCTTTATAGTATTTCTAAAGGAATTAAAACTTCTAGTTGGGACATTTTTTGCTTTTTGTATCTTTGTTTGTTTTTAAACCCTGACTTAATGCCAAACTGTCACTATTTTAAAAGCAAAAAAAAAAAAAAACCAACCCCAAACCCAAAAAACCTAACCAAAAAAAAAAAAAAAAGTCTGCTCCATTCTCCCATCCATTGCAAGCTCTGAAGCTTTTCCTACCAAAAATGGTCCAGCCTGTTTCTTTTTATTTTAATGGTTTGATGCATAGGAAAAGGGTTAACTGCATAACTCAATCACACAATATCTTAGATTACAGATAGCCTGCAAGAAAAGGTTTTGCAGCGTGGTAATAACTACCACTGCATCGTGGGAACAGGCTGTGGCAGACAATGATGGAATTGACAATGGTGCATACAAAGGCCACCTTTGGGAGAAACCATATCTCACAGCATGCTGGGAAAAGTGAGAAATAGTAGCAGATGCTGTCAGGACTATAAGCAACAGATGCCTCCTGGCCAGCGTTCAGCCAGTACAACCAGATCACACCATTCATAAGCAGGGAACATTTTTTTTTCTCCTTCTCTTTGTAGGAGGGAGGTAGCAAATACAAATATTGCAGAGGAATTAAAAACAGCAGATGGTGGCAGCAGGATTTGATGAGATCAGGGTCAGGTATGGATATACATTTGGTAGTGGCATTAATCATCCTTTCCCTTTGGGAACTGAAAGTTCAGGCCACTAACACAGCATTAAATTGACCACCTTCAGGTTATGTTTTACTTACCCAGTCACCCTCAATACCCCCTTGTCATCCTCCCCCCTCTTGAACAGCATGGCTGCATAGCTCTCTCGTGCAAGGCTCTGGTAGATTTAAGAGAGTTTAAAAGAACATATGTTCAATATTTGGTTAATTCAATTTGTGCTTAAATCATTAATAAGCCAGCCAATCCTGAACAGGAAACGTTAAAAGCCTCCTATTAAACCCACTACATTATCTCCCTCTCTCTCTCTCCCCTCCTCTCCCTCTCTCCCTTTCTCTCTCTCTCTCTCATGCCAAGCTGGTTGTTTTCACCTACAAATACTCTCTGTTTATTGTCAGCTTGAATATATTTGGTCACCTTTCATCTTCCATGCATTGCTTGAAACATTTAGCTTATAGCTCCCGTCCTAAAGGAAGTGAGGAGGTAAACAATACAACTCCCTTGGAAAAACAAAGTTGGAAGTGTAAATGAGCTTTCTTGCATGGGTTGCTCAGTGCATTGGGTTCAATACAGTCAGATCATTAAAGGAATGTAAATGAACAGTTCATTTCAGAAAGTGACACAGATTCCTTTTCAGAAGCTTGTTTCAGATTTTAGTTTTAAGAGTGATTTGAACTCGTTACAGGTCTCTATGTGAGGACTTGTTAAACCTCTGAGATAATTTTGCAAAACCAAAATGTATTTTCTCTCAGTCATTGCTCTATTACTGGTTTGTTGAGTAAACAGGATGGTGATGAGGTATAACCATCTCAGTGCTAGGGTTGTGGGTTTATTTGGCAATTAGAAGAACACAGTCCAGTAATTAGAGGATCTGCATTCTAGCATTGTCTGTGATGCTGGTTTCATCACCTTATGTAGGTGATATTTTTTCCATTCCTCAGTTTTCGCTGTTGTGAAATTGACATTTTCATTATACCCGCATCAAAGGAGTAGTGTGGATGGTTAAACAAATTATTCTTCATTTGCCCAGTGAGTTTCTGGAGTCTGAAAAACATGCCCAGTAGGCATGTTGTGTCAGATGCCAAAGTCTGACAGTAAGGCACTTGTAATCTGAAACTTTGACACATAAAATGTAGGTTCTGAAATTCAAGGTGCAGGAGAGGTGAGACTTGACTTCCCTTTACTGAATTTCGTTTTCCAAACCCTGGCCCCAGGTTTGTGCAGAGTGTAATGGGAAGACACCCAGCATTGCTCCAGCGCCCTGACTTTCCAGGCCAGTGGACCTTCCTGGCCACCCAAAGCATTGATTCCCTAGAGACATAACAGGGTATCTGGCAATGAGTTGTGGGTCAAATCAGGTCTTCCAATAAAACCATCAGATTTAACTTGACATGATTTGGTCGATATTTGCTGTGTGGATGATAAACTTCTGCATCCTCATTAGAGGTTTTTCTTTTAATTCTAATTCTAAAATTTATCCTATCTGTGCTGGGGATAGACTGGAGATTAGGGAGGTACTATTTAATTTATTAATCTGTCTGTTGTGTAAATATGCTGAGATGAGCTAGAATGAAGAAGATGTTTTATGCCCAGCAGGGGAAGAAAATATTTGCAGTCTCCTTTTCATATGTTTTCCTTCTCCCAGACAGGTATCTTCGGCATCATCAAATTCATATGCCTCAGGGTCTACTCCTACTAAGGCCAGGTGACTCATCACTACTGAAAGGGTAAAAAACCCCTAGCTTTCATTATCCAACATACTCTTCTGTTGTAATTACTTAACAAAAAATGGGGGAAATCTGTGTTTTCAATGGGAGATTGCACTGGAGATAGACGTTATTTCCTGCATTAGCACACAGAGTATATGAAAAATGAATTGTCTCTGTTAAAAGTCAGAGGGTGTAAAATGAGCAGAAGGGAATGATTTTTTTATGCTAAATCATTTCACAGAGCTGTGGGCCAGATGGGACAAGTAGAAAATTTAGTTTGACCTCATGTTTATCAGAAAAGATTACATTTTTCCAGTTACCTTTCTCTAAAGCCTGGTTCAATGCATGCTTGCCTAAAGCACAGTTTGTGCTCTCCTGATGCACAGATGATTATTTAATGAAACTCACGACTTTGGGATATTAATAAGTAAAATGAATAAAAAAGCAGTAGGATAAAAAGAATACCTACATGAATGCTATCCAGTCTTTTATTATGAATGATAAGGCTCTTCTGGGACATTAGCATTCAAGATATCTACAGCTACAATATTGAGGGGTTTATGACACATTTTGTTATTCTTTTGAAGGCTCTGGCTTTGAGCAATGTATTTATGGTACTGGCAAAGTTATGAGAGAGGAGTATTTATTCTGTTACTGCTGTGATATCCTGCTATATCAGGCAGGCTTCTACTGGATCTTATTGGAGGAAATATTTGTATCACAATCTGGGCAAGGACTAAGTTTACAACTACCGGCAGCTAAATATCTACAGAGTAGCATTAATCAAAGAGACTGCTTTTACTAGATAGAAATGAATCCTTTGACTGAAGGAAACCAAGCAACCATGTTGGCTCTGACACCTTTGAAATTTTGAAATGCACATGATTTTGTTGTACAAAGTGCCAGACTGAAAGTGAATTTTTGTGGAGTCTAAACCAGACCTTGTTTTTCCAGAGGTGTGGATAACATACTAAATTAATCCCTAAACCAGACACTACAGAGCCCTGTAAATACGAATTTGAGTGATGATGAGTCCAACTCCATACTGAGTTGTGGAGCCAGCTGTTCAGAAATGAGAAAAAGATTGTCCTGAATCCTGGACTTTGAGATACTGAAATCTTGCAAACAGGGTTATAGATTTTTTATATTATATTTCTCCTGAAATAACTTTGCTTGTAATAAAATGATATGTTTAAATGTGTTGGCTAAATATTCCTATTCCATATTACCCTTTGACAGGATAAGAAAGATGTTCAGTATTAAGTACACGCCACGTGGCCCATAAAAAGACATACTAGGGACTGGCACCAAAGACATTTCTCAGCAGAGAAGGCAGAGCCATGTTCAGGGTGGTGCTGGTGGGCTTTGCAGCATAGAGACAGAGATGAATGTAGTCAGGGATGTGGGCAAGACAAGACATGTCTGTGCTCCAGTGGGAATATGGGGATGCAGCTTTGGAGTGCTCTGTGGCACTGGCAGAGTGCAATCCATGCTGAGATACAGGTATCTAGAGTTACCTCCTCAAAGATGTGGCCTGTCATTAAGAAAACTGAGCTCCCTTTTAACTTATATGGAAGTTACCAAAAGCTTTTTAGTGCCTATGTAGATCATGTCTTTGACTGAAGTTCTAACAGCTGGATGAAGCTCTGACCTCCCACACCTGTCTCAGACAATCAGCAAGATCCATTCTTTTAATTTCCAAATTGAAAGAAAATAGCTTGTTTGAGAATTTTTTTTTTTTTTTAATACACAATTGTTAGTGGTCAACACAATTCCTTTCCCTTGCTCTTTCCACAAAGTTTGAAACTCCTGTGATTGCTGGTGAAAGCAAAAATTAAAACACAGATATTTTGAAGCCTGACCAAGCTTGTGTATTTGTTTTCTTGCTAGTTTTGGGATAAATCGTTCCACCCAATAGGAAGTTCTTTTGTTTTAACTTTCTGTCTTGAGGAGCCAATCGTCAAACTTCCCCCAGTGCCCACAAGTTCAGCTGTCATCAGTCCTTTCTTCTGAAATGACTAATTTCCATCACTCCATGTCATCCATGAATGGGAAAGTAATCAGCACCATTTAGAGGGAAAAACCACTTGAGCTGCAGGATCCTTTTCTCTCTGTTGGCTGATTGTGATTTCATATCTTTTATGTAAAGCAGACTTTCAGAGCTGTTACCTATTTAAGGAATTTTTCAATTAACATTTTTTTTCTTCAAGAGTGACCAGGGCCTTTCGATTCCATCACAAAGGATTGGCTTACTTTTCATATAACACTGTGCTCAGCTCAGTTCCTTCATCCTGAAAGTCTTTTATTTGGCAGTGATAATTTAGTTTAAACCCTCACCAATCAATAGCTGATCAATGCACAGCAGGAGAGGATTTCTATTGAAAACCCATTACACTTCAAGGGACTAAAAATTTCTCATTTGAACAAAAAGTCCTCCAACCTTATTCAAAATCAGCCTAATTGGCTCTTGGTTAAAAAACAAAAATAAGCCCAAAAAGGGAAGAAAGTTCCATATGAGCATTAAGGATAGATTGAGGGCTGGTCCTGAAAAGCAATGAGAGCCTTTAGTTTTGGAGGAACTTGGTCTGTCAGGACATGCCAAGGTTAGGTTCCAATGTTAAAGTGCATATTATGAAAAAGGTCATATTTATTTTTAAATGTTTGCATTAGGATTTGTTTTTTCTGGAGTGTGAATTATAGTATTTCTGAATAATAAATCCTTCATAGTTTTTCTGCCTTCACAGGACAGGACAGAGTCAAATCCCAAACAACATGTGTAATCCATTATTGCTAGCTAGTTCTTCTCTTGACCAGGGAGTATCATAATCACAGGGTGTAAATATTGTAAAGCTGGGCTCAATGCTCCTTGTGATGTAGAGGTTTGTGCTTTTCTGCAGAATGATCTTCAGCTTGCTCCTGTGCTGTGAACTTCATGTAACTGACACTGTGGGAAACTTTCTCATTGATTTCTGTGTCATCGCTTCTCTGTGCAGCCAAGATCACAGAACCACATTGATAACAGTTTTACAATCATTTCTGAGGTTGCTCTGTGAAATGTCCACTGCAAACTCCTGTTTTGGCAGGTGCTGGTGGTATCCTGCTCTGATTCCCCGTAGTTTTGTCTCCATCTCACTTCTTGTTCCTGCGCTATTTCTCTCCACTGTCTCAAGCAGATGAGGCGAGACAAATCCACAGCTGCAAGAGCATTTGCTCCTGGCAAAACCAGTAGCTGTATCTGTGCCCCAGCTGCGTGACTTCTGCCACAGAGCAGTCGTGACTGCCATCTGGCCTCACAAAAAGCAGAAGTGCACCAGGAGTGCACCTGTGCAGGCTGTGCCCCAAGGAAGCCTTCTGCTGAGTGTTGCCTCTCGGAATAGGGATCCCATATTCTCCTACTCCAGGAAAGGCTGTGCCCCACGTCACCTCCCTGGGGAATCAGTAATGGTCACAGGGTTCTCAGAGGTGGAGGAAAATTGTACTTCTCCACATGATCTGCAGAGAGGAGGGAACACCTTGATTTCTCATCTTTAACCCCACTGGGCAGCAGATACTTGGGCTCTGGGTTTGCTTTGTCCAACCAGATTAACTCAGAAACCCCATAGAGCGCTGGTATCCTTTTTGACTGCTCCTTCAGTGAGTCTCCTGATGTGGGAGATCCCATGTCCATGAAAAGCCTTCTCCTCCCAGTTCTTCTCTCTTGTAATCCATGTCCTCTGGAACTACTGATTACACCAAACTGTGACCCATACCAGACTCACCATGGAGACCTGAATGTCCTTTGTGTCACAGTGGAGTTCAGATTGCCCCTCCTAGTTTGGTATGATCCAGAGATGGACTTTAAGCTCCTCTGTGTGAAGTTAATGCCCCTGTTTTCATGTCAGAAGCATCTTTTTTAAGAAGATCCTTTAAATGCCAGAGACAGATCAGGCAGATGTTAGGTAAAATGAGGAATCATGGGAAATCTCAGAAGGAATCCTCTTTTCAGACTTCAGTCCCACCTGCAGATTCTCTTGGACCAAAATAATAGTAGTGTAGTAATAATAGCAATAGAAGTAACAGATGCTCATGATGCCTACTTTTCAGTAATTTACTCAGGAATTCACACTGTAATGCTGGTTCTTGAGCAGTTTTAAAGACAGTGATGACAGGTTGTCATTTTAGTGCTCTTGATCTTCCATTACACTTTCTCAGCCATTAGCCAAGATTTATTTTGTAGGGTGATGTTTTGCTTTACTTCACAGAAGAATTGGGTGCCCACATCTTTTTCTTTCTTTCTTTCTTTCTTTCTTTCTTTCTTTCTTTCTTTCTTTCTCTTTCCTTCTTTCTTTCTTTCTTTTTCTTTTCTTTTCTTTCTTTTTCTTTTCTTTTCTTTCTTTTCTTTCTTTTCTTTCTTTTCTTTCTTTTCTTTCTTCTCCTCCTTCCTTCCTTCCTGTAAAGCCACTGACAGGTCCAGGAATGCAATATTCCATACTGATATAAAATAGTGACTATCAACTTTCTACTTGTCTTTCTATACACTGAAAAATTTCCCAGTCTAAGCACCTGCAGTGATGGTTAAAAAGTAGATAAACAAGCATAAGGAAGAGCATTTGTTTTGAGAGGACAAAGTTTTGGCACCTTTACCCACACTCCCTAATCTGTTAACCCAAGCACTGGCTTCAGCAGGCTCCTGGGACAAGGTACTATTCAAGAGGGCAGACTGAAAGCCCTTACTTTAGTTCTAAGTAGTTAAAATCCAAAAAGGTGCATTGTGCTAGTAGTCCTTTCATAGCCCCTATGCCTTTAATGATAGCCATTTCTCCTTATTGAACCCTTTCTACTCCTTTTCTTCTCTGTTCCTCTCTCCTCCTTTAAAGGCTCCTTTGAGTAAGTGCTGTGCCTCTTATTTTTCTTTTCCTTTTCCTGCTTCCTCCCTCTTATTTGTTTAAACCATTCCCTTGTTCATCTGCTCTCATTTTCTTTCTGCCTTTAACCCCCCCATTCAGTGTTATTCTCTGTTGTTTTTTTTTTTTTCCTGTGTGGGTGTGAGCACATTCTCCTGCCTTATCAGCTCTCTGGCCCTTTCTCTGCAACATCTGAGTGGATGCTGGAATGATCTTTAGCCAGAATCTCCCTAGGGGTCTAAGTCCCAGGCTCCAGAGCTTCTGAAATGAGATGGAAAAAGAGAGACACCCTGGCAGCAGCTTGTCCCTAATGGCCAGATGGCCAGCACTCGCATTAATACAATATCAGGCATTGCTGTAGTTCTGCCTTGGAAACTGCTTGCCTGTGCTGGCATCTTCTCACACTCCTCTGACAGCCATGCCAGTCCCAGCACCCTCTTGGGAAAAAAAATGGAAATGACCACATAAATACTTTGAATTCAAGTCACTGTGCAACAAGAATCATCTAATATTTTCATGCGTGAATGTTTACATTATCCCCTCCTCCTGCACACCCTCCCTTCTGTCCCCCTCCACTTCCATTATACTTTGTCCTTTCCTGTATGTTTTGCTGATATTGAATTCAGCTCCTTTGCAGTCTGGGACTGATGTTTTTGAATTTACCCTAGCTTTTATGTGTATATCCTTTCACACTGTGCTTTGTCGGGTGGGACACCAGAAAATGATTGCACGTGTCAGGGCTGGAAGCAGTCAACTATCTACAAAGGAACAGTCAGTTTTTAATGTTTGGCTGTGGTGAGATGGAGGAACAAGCAAGCAGGCAGTACCTTTTTTTTTTTGTTGCTTTTTTTTCGTGACCTTGTAATACCATGGGGCTTTGCTTTGTGTCATGCCATTCCCAGAAAAATACAGACGTGAAACAGAAAGTTTTGTGGCTGATGGCAGATCAGAGGAGGCAGAGGTGGAAAAATGCTGTCGAGTTCATCTGCGCTCACAACCACTCTTTCTTGTGCCACCAGGAGTGTGTGACTCAGCCTACCTCCAGGGCCAGAGCTGCCCCTCTGGGTCTAGCTTACCAAAAACTATGCTGAACACAGTGCAGTGTGAGCAGGGCTACCTGTGGGGCTCTTTTTCCTGGCCTTTGACAGAGTACATTTTGGTTCAGCTTTGGCTCTTGTGAGCTCAGACTTGGCCTGCTGTAAAGAAACATGTTTGGTGTCACGTGAATGTCCCAGCTGCAGTTGCTCACCTCAGTGTGTCAGCTTGTCTGGGTGCAGCAACCTCCATCCTGTGTGCCAAAGGAGGAGAGTTACCTGCCTGTGTGGGAACATTGTCTCCTCCCATGGTCCTAGAACTTCCCACACTCACGTGTTGGGATGGGTGGGCAGCCTGAGCACCTAATACCACAGTGCAGCATGAAAGCATAAACCACTGAGCAGAGAGGTGAAATGTGAGGCTCATTTTAATTCCTCCAGAGGAGCTGTGCATGGAGTCCCTGATTCCTGTTGGTAAGGGACTGCTCAGGTGGACATTCCCCTGCTGGTGTGAATAGGGGCACCACCCCTATGCATGCAGCTTTGTTTGCTTTTTAACTTCTGCTTGTCTCTTGCTTGTCTGTTCCCCTGACAGCTTTCAAATCTTTCCTGGTTTTCTTTTGCTTGAAGTGGAAAGGGGAGGGAGACTTAATCCTATACTGCTTCCTTTTTTTTTTTTTAATGTAGGATAATCCTTGCTTGTTTAGGATCTGACCCTGTTCCCCTAAGGTAAATCTCAAAACTCCCATCTAGTTCAATGAAAACAAGAGTAGACTCTTAAACCATTACTGTTATTAATTACATTACAATGATGCTAAATGCAACTGCTATGACTGTGATGTATTTTATAACTATTGGTATTGCTAGTATCATTATTGCAACTGTAATATGGCATTGCCTATTGCTTTTCTCTTTGGAGCTCTTTGTCAAGGCTGGGAGCAACCTATGCACCTTAAAGGATTTCTGGTTGAGAAGACAGAAATTATTTGGTGGGAATCTAGACAGGAAATTACCTCTTACACTAAAAAAGGCAACAGCATTTAGTTGAGTTTGCATCTAGGGAGTGTACAGTGGCTGGAGATAAAAAAGACAGAGGCTGAAACAGATAGAGCTCGCCAGATCTGACTCAGCTTTGTTGAAGATGTTTATGAGCCTCTGAAGTGGCTTGAATGTTGTAGGTCTAACCAGCCAGTGTTACCTTTAGACTTAGGGAGACATAATGAGAGGGGAGAACAGGTGGCCTGTCACTTTATCACAGAGGGTTAGTAAATATTTGTCTGCAAACAGGGCTGGCATTAGCACACAAGTCTGAGTGGGGCTTCATTAAACACAGTTTCTGCTTCAGATCATTAATTCATTTTAATTATGTGTCCACTGGTCAGTGTGGGTTGGGGCAGACACTGGGAGACACGTGGGAGTCTGCATGGATGCCCCGTGTGCAATAGACAGCCGGAAGGGTGCCCTCCATGCAGCCAGCCCACGTGCACCTTTCTCCTCCCTCTTCCTCTCGCCCAAGAACTAACAAATTTTGCACAGGACATTTCCTCTGGGATTAAAATAATGCCTGTCTGGGGTTAATGGCACTTGGCTGTGCTTCATGTCAGCAGCTCCACCTAGCTGGTCATTAATCCATGGCCTCAGGGGAAGTCCTGTATTTCAATTATTGTTGGATTAATGAGATTAGATCTAGTCTGTATCACTCAACACTAATTTCCTCATTTGAATGTTTAAAATTGTGTGAGTGATGGGAAAAATATTTTTGTTCTTAATATATGAAAAATTCTCCTCTCTGTAAACCACATCTTGGGCCTTTGCTTGATTGAGGCAGCACCTGAGGAGACAGCGGGTACTGAGGGAATCAGAAAGTGCAGGAAGGGTAAGGTCTCTGTTAGAAACAGAAATTGCACTAACCATGGCTGTCACATTAGAGCTGGTGCAATGGACTGACAGTGAATTCCACTTAAACACCAATCAATATTAATGGCAATGGAGAGAGCAGCTTCTGGCCTGAGTAGCGTGTGAAGTAGTTCTCATGCATATTTATTAGGACATAAGTGTGTAGTATGGGATCCTCTTCTGCTGATCCAATCTGATTATATTGTCCAAGACAGTTAAATATATAATAAATATAATAGATAATAAAAGCACATGCTGATATATCATTAACTTGAACAACAAAAATACTATTTGATTTTCTTCTGTGGTGGGAGATAATCTTGATTCATCATTTCTATCTCTGGATTGCTGAGCTTGTATATCTTTTGTTCACGTCTTTTCTCCAGGTGTAAGACAAGGTATTAATCTCCAAGTATTAATCTCAAATGGTAACATATGTGCACCTTTGTATATGCATATCCTGAAGCCATTTGGGTTGGTCTTCTCTCCATGCTGGCCTCTGCCTCTACATTTCGTGCCTAACAGTTAAAAGCGTCCTGGCTGCCCACTGTTCATTCCTCCATGTTACTGCACACTGATGAGGTGTTGCTGTGTCCCTTCCTGGACTCCAGACTTGCCCTCCTGTCCTCTGTTCTTGACTGCCAGAGGGCACAGACAGGAGATGCACCCTGTGGGCTCTGAGGTGCTGTGAGACACTGCACACTGACCTTTGACTGCCCTGAGAAAGAGGAGGGAAGCTCATGGATTTCTTTAAACTTCTGATGTGTTTTCAGGCAAAACTGAAGCAGCTGTGAGAAGAAATACAATATAGGCCTAATGTTCTTTTCAAAAGCCTAACTAAAGACAGGGATATCCCCATTACAAATCAAAATGAGCAACTTCTGTCCAAAGATCGGATCATGTTAAGTATAAATTCACAGAGGGGTAAGGCTGAGAAATTGAGACTCATGTACGCCTTTAAATGTGAAGACTGCAGCACAGGGCTCTGTTTGACACTGCTTCTCCTTCTAGCCCTTGAAGCCTTCATGCCTCTGGTGGGAGGAAAGATGGAGGCATTGCCTCTCTGCTCAGCCTCTTCCTCAAGGCTTTCTCTCCCCAGACTGGTGAGAATATGGGGTCAAGTCCTGTGGGAGCAGGGAAGGGAACAAGCTGGGTTTTCCACTTTCTTGAGGGCTGTTGCTAGCTCGAGTACACCACATCAGAAGCCAGAGGAGGTGCTGACATTTATCCTCCAGCTGTGTTTAAAGAAGGTCCTGTTCAGTACTGGGACATAAAGCATTGAGGCATTAGCTTTTAGAAGGGCAGTCAGGGCGGTAGGTAAGTGTGTGGTTTGTACAATTCTCAGTAGTGTGGTCAGAGATTAAAGACATGGTTTTTCCCTAGCTGTTCTATGAGTCCATGGCATAAACTGCTTTGGACACGTGCGGGCAAAAAGTGTGCTAAGTGCCCAGGGTGTAGGGAGGCTCTGCACTTCCTCCTTCTTATTGCAGGTGTTGCCAAGAGTCCAAGGGCTGCAGAAACCTCACTGGGGCTGAGGCCAAAGAAGGAGAAATGAATGGACAAGAAGATTTGCCACCATTCCTTTTATCAATATGAAAAATTTCAGTTAAAAAACAGAAGCAGGTAAAACCTGCAGATATCACAGGGTCTCATCAGTGATCTTATCTAGCCCATTGTCCTGTCTTGATAATGCTACTATTAGGAACTTGTCTTCATTAGAGGAAGATGTATTAGTCTCCTCAAAATAGTTACAAAATAACTAATTCTGGCAATGTCAGTCATTGTCTGAATTACACTGAAAGCCCACAATTCTGTATATCACATATATATATGTATGTAAAATGATTCTGTCTGCTGTAACCAGATGTCCCCATTATCCATGTAAAGGATAGAGGGCATCGTGAATTTTTCATGCAGAGTGATTTCCATTTAAGTGCTGATCTGGATAACATTGATCTGTAGTCCCCTGGTCATGCTATTATTCTTTCGTAGACATGAACAGTTTTGATTCTTCCAAGGGAAATATAAATTTTTTTTTTTTGCCTCTAGGTCGGTGTAATGAATAGGACACAGAAAGAAAGAGAAAGGTTGAATGGAGCAGGAAGCTTGCGTGTGACATAACAAAGAGAAGAGTTTTATAGAGAACTTTCTAAAAAATGCAAAATGTTGACCAGAAGTATCCTTTAGGAAAGTGATACATTTGATTATTATAGCCGTAACAATGAGCTTTAGTTACAGGAGTGGTAAATTGAGTATCTCACTGGGGACAAGGCTGCAGATTAGACTTCAACTTGGAAATGATATACATTCAAGTAAGCTGAATTTGATCCCAGCCTGACTGTGTAATGTGGTTGAGGGGAGGGGCAGGGAAAACAAGAAGAAAAAGAAAGAGAGATTATGGGGTGTGTGGACCATATAATGCTTGTGTTTGAACTTGATCCACCTGAGGAACCAGCAGGATGACATGGTAGGGGCCCACCTTGTCCCTTTCGTCTTAAAATTCAGAGAAAGGAACTGTTTGCATCAAAATTGGTCCCCTATTAGAGGTTTGTTATAATCCTCATCTATGCCAGACAAGGATAGGTGAACATCCACTTCCATGTAAATCATCTGTGTTCTCAAACACACAGCAAACATCAGGAGAGCTGCTAAGATGCACAGAAAGGTGGCAGAACATGGTGAGGGAGAAGACCTTTTGCTGTCTTGCTTGAAAGTCAAACTGAGGAGAAGAAGAAAGCCACCACTCAGTTTGCCCAGGCCATTATTTCTGGGTAGAGATGACAAATATCCATCTCACCTTATGACTGTGGTCCATATCCTGTGTGATGAGATGCTGCTGAGCAATGAAAAACAGCATCTCTGAGAAGTGTCGCACATGCTCAGACTCTCTCAAATCTTAGTCACTGTTCCTGGCACTGGTTCCTCCATGTCCGAGCTGAGCACTTTCCCAAGCATGTGGCGAAAGGCTTTGCCTGCTCTCTTGCCACAGCAGAGCCAAAGCTTAGAGGTGGAGAGGTCTGTGGCAAGACTTAAGCCTGTAGCATCTGACCCCAGAGAAAAAGGAGCAGTGTGTTTAGTCTCTCACTCTTTTGTACAAACATTCCCTGAAATCAGCGGATTTGCTCACTTCCATGAATTTTTCACTTTTGCTTCCTGTGCTGAGGATGTTGTTTGAACCAGGGTACCAGGTAGCAAGAGGGCCGAGGCAGTAAGACATCCCTTCCTCTTCCCCCACCCCCCTTTCTTTTTTGGAAGCCACCAAATTCTACACAATCTGTTCAACTCATCTCCAGAGGTAAAAGACAGAAACAGTTGCCAGTTATGTGGGGCTCAGTGATCAGCGGTATCAATGCAGTCCCTTCATTTGCCTCCTGGCTCTGGCTTCCTGATCGGTATGGCCGTTAGCAGAGACAATGCCAGCAGAGCAGATGCAGAACTACAAACCACTGAAGGATGAAAGGGAAAGAGAAAAGTCTGTTTATTGCAGCCAGCTCTAAAGGGGGGGGAAAAAATGACCCAAACTCCATCCAATTAAATTTTCTAATTAAACTGGGGACACACACATTCTCTCCCTCTCGCATTCCCTTTCTGCACACACGCACACGCTCATGCACAGGCACATCCTGGTGCTTTCGAAGTAGGGGTCCTGCCATGGAGCTCATCCTCCCAGCTCCTAGTGGGGCACAGTGTAACAAACAGAGGAGCCTGGTTAGGCTGTAGAAATGCTAGTGAATTTTTTTTTTAATGGAAAAACTTCACTGCTTCAGCACCAGCATTTGTGGGAAGAACAGCTGATAAAAAAATATAGAAGAAGCAGTAAGGAAAAGAAGAAACAATTTGAAATAGGTCAACCCCCCATGTTTTATTAGTTGAATCATAAAATTAAACAAACTCTCTGGAAGACTTAAACATTCTCTATGCTGACACAATGTTTTGTTACTTTTCCAGTTCTGTGTGTGGCTGGAGAAATCCTGGTGTGACTAAGTGAAAGTCCTTGGCTGTGCAGCTGGCCCTCACAGCTCCCTGCTTTGGCCCTGTCATTGGGAGAGGATGGCTGGGATGACACTGCTGGAGCCAGCCTCTGCCAATCCCATAAGAGCCTTCAGGGTAACTTTTCTTAAATAGGGCTTGGAGATGGATCGGTCTCACTAGAGCACTGAAGAACTCCTGTTCCTCCAAGCATCTCTTTCCAAAATAGTTACAAGGGAAATCCCCAATGTCAGTCAAGTTAGAAAAAGGAGAGCTGTAAAAATACCCTTGATAGTAAATACATCCAAGCTAAGCATGAGTCCCTCTGGTAGTTCAGCTGTGCTTTGAAACTGGCCAAAAAAATTGTCTTGAATTGAGACTTTAAAAAACCCCATAGCCAAAACACAGTACATGATCTCAGCCATCATTTGTCAGCCCGAGCTACAAGCGTCTGCTGATGAGTGTCTTGGACTTATCACCATAAACATGCAGCATGCTGCTCAAAACAGGAACTTGAATTTTGCAGGGTTATACTGAAACACCAAGTATAAATGAGAATCTGAATTAAAGTGTGTTCCAGCATGCTGAGAATAACAGAGGCCAGAGCAAGGGCACTGCAAGGAGATCATGGCAACACCCAAAGCTACAATAAAGCCAATCAAGCGCCAGTCACCTTCATCACTTTCCTTTGGGAGGTCCCAGAGGCTTCAAGTGTCCAGTCCCTGAGGGTGTGCCAGAAAACACCAAGAGTGGTATCTGCAGCATGGGGCAGAAACCTAGTGGGTTGTTTTCACCACAGTTGGTGTTGCTAGTGAGTTGGAAAAGATGATCTCATATTTACAGAAGGTTTGGGCTGGGATGAAGGTTAACTGGCAGGAGTTCACACAAGATGACACAGAGGGAATCACGGACTACAGACAGCAACCTGTAATTGTATCCGGAGGGGCTGGATACAATTATCTCACTCCCACCAATTATGTATAGGAAGCTGTGATTTATGAATCAGAATAAAAAGATGTCACTGGGTACTAGGCTGCCTCTTGAGTTCCCAAGTAGCCTCTCTGTTGAAGACCCCACTTGGACTTGGTGATGGTGCTTGTGTGTTTACCCAGGACTGTGGCCCCTTCAAGTGAGACAAGCTCAGTTGGGGGTACCATGGTATCTCCAATGCAAAGGCATCGGGACTCTGATTCTGTGACTTGCTTGCCTGCCTCAGTTGTCCCTTCCCACAGGCTCCATGGAGTGGGCTGGGGTTTGGGATTGGCACAGCCTAATAAAACATTGAGCCCAGCCTAATCATGGTTTTTCTGTGTAATTGATCAAAGTGAGTTAACATGGATTTGCGGACTTTTGGTTTTGTTCTCATGAACAGAAAGCTTGAGGTTAACAGCTCTCAGTTTGGCAGTTTCTAAATTGAAATGGGTAGCACCTCAAGCTTTCTGACTGTGGACAGTTCTGTGTAGAGGATTGACACAAAAAAATAATAAAACTGAAAAGTAGGCAGCAATTAATATGTCAGCACACATGTGACCACAAGTGAAACTGATATAAAGCACTCAATAAGCACTCAGCCTATGGAATATCGTTTTCACAATCAATCCCCTTTTCGGTCTTTCCAGCTGCCCTCCATATAGTCTTCTACCTGAGCATCTGCTCAAGGGACACTGCAAATTATGCCTGTTGGCCATGTTCACAACATCAACCCATGAAAGTTTTTCCGGGATATATTAAATCTCTCTCACTCTGGACACATCTATTTGTTGGGAGCATTGTTGTGTGTTTCAGGATGTAATTCTGCAAAGGCTGCTGAGATCCTACCTTTTCAATAGGATGAACCACATAGTTTTGCAGCCCCATAGATAGTAATTCTCTGATATAGGTGCTGATGTTCTGCCATATTAATCTGCAAGACTGATTCAGATTAGAAAAGTAGTTTTTGCTGACTGTCACCAGTGAAAAGAGGCAGATCAGAGGAGAAAATAACAGTTGACCCAGTTTTCAAATCAGGACCAGGTGCCAAATTACTGTGTCTGAACATTCAAATGAGTGCACTGGTCCCTAGATACCTGTTTTACTAATCTAAATGACACTTGAGGAATGTGTTGCAGGGTCGGGGTGCTGAACTTCATTGTCTGAGTTTGAAAATGGGCCATTTCATCCCAGGAGTGCAGAAGCAGAAGGGAACTCTGGTTGCCGTCCACTCCAGTCTCAGAGCCTCACTAGCAGCAGCCAGGCAATGTGCCTCAGGCAGAGGCTGAAGCAGAGAGGGGCTGCAGGAGGGATCAGGCTGGATTTGGGTGGTATGGCCGTCTGCCCATGGGGAAAGCAGAGGTAGTGTTAGTTGAGTTTAATGGAAGAAATATTTAATAGCTCTCTTGGCATTTGGATAGGCTGTGGCTTAATACCCAGGGAGCTGATCAAGCCACCTTCAAGATGCCTTTGGTCCTGAAAATCTGCTGTTCATACTCCTGACTCATCTGACCAGACACAGGCAAATAGGATTTATCCCACTGACACCTATGTGGACACACTCTCTGCACCATAATTAGATAAGGGAGCTATTTTCTGAACAGATGATACTTTTGCTTATGTTTCTAAATATGAATGACTTATTTCTACTTAAGGTGATCAAATACCTGTTGTTAGCTGTGTTGATCCATGCTGCTCTTGTAGATAGCCTCTGGCCTTTCCTTCTTCTGCAATCTTTTGGACAAATAGGGAAATACATAATTACTTTCTTTAATGCAGCTCTCTTCTGATTCTCACTGGCAGTGGGACCCCAGGATGCTTCTGTTCAGTGTTCCACTTCACCTCCTTGGTGAGAAAGTGGTATTCCTCACCAAAAGCATGAGTTGCTCTCACCTTTCTGAGGAGTTTGAACTTATTTACATTTGAGGTGTTACAGGTATCTCTGTGGGGAGAACAGAAGTGGATGGACAAACAGAAAGATATACAGAAGAATAATCTGTGGTCAAATTAGAAAGAAGTACCAGGAACCCACTATATTCAGAAAAATAAGTTTTTGTTATGTAAAGGAGCAATGGTTTAATATTGCAAGATAAGTACCTTCCTGAGGAGTAGATGTTAATAGGCATGTAGTAGGGTTTGATTCTGTGCAAGGTTCTCTTCATTCAGTCTTAACTTTTTTGCTGCCATGAGGTTAGGGCCATATTTGTTATACTTGCCCAGAGCAAAAGCAATATCACATTTACATTCTTTCAGTGAAAAAACTAGTATCATCAGTTACCAGAGGAAGACAAATACCTCCTGATATTTTTCAGTATATTTCAGGTCGATACAAAAAGAAATTTCACTTTCAAAGAACACCAGATTTCCCTGTGGGAGGGGATTCACCTGCTGCCTCTAGAAGAGACATGTTTCCATTCCCCTCCGCCACATCTCTGAAGTCCCCTTCTTGTGCCTGATGTGGTGAGATGGTAGGGGGTCCTCTGCTTCTTGTGATGCAACCAGCTGGTGCATTTGCCACAGGGATGGTGTAGAGTAGCTCCACCAGCCAGTCTCCTCCTCAGGGTCCCTGATGCTTCTTAACCTTTCCACCTCCTCCCTTGGTGCTGCCGCCGTGATGAGCAGATCATCTGCTCATCATCGCATTTCACACAGCTGTTGTCTCTGCTGTCATCCAGTTCCAGTGCCAGACTCTGGCACTCCCTGCAGCCTGAGACCTGGACAGCTTTGTGTTTTTGTGGGAGCTTAGTGTGCACCGCTGCATCCTTTCCAGTGACCGCAGAGGACATTGCTCCCCGCCAAGTGGGTAGCACAGCTTCTGAGAGAGTGACGGCCACCAAACAGCTCTTCTTTTGAGCTGGGGGTTGACTGCATCTCCCTGCCTGTCCTTCCTGCATGAACTGCTGTGCCCACTGCTGCAGGGAGTTGGGATTGAGGATGGGGTCATCAAAGGTTCTAAAACAAAGTGAGATGCTGACTTTCTACCTTCAGCTCCTTTGAAAACTACCACCTGGATTTATTTCAGTGTTGTAATAATGTGTAAAACACTTAATTTGGAAGATGTCTTTTAGCAGCAGGGTCAAAAGTGGAACAGTGGAAAAACAGCCAGACAGAAAGTAAAGCTGTTGGAGCATTCAGGGTCAGTGTCTTCAGGAAATAAATTAAACATTTCCAGGTAATACTGAGCCATGCAATATCTTTCTTGTATGTTTGAGAGTTCCTAGCAAGCCTTCTGCCTTGCTGCCTTGAGTGAATCTAAAGCTAAGTTGATGAAAAGATAATGAC
>VXBQ01006348.1:512154-572072 GCA_013400175.1 Phainopepla nitens | reverse complement strand
CAACTGAAATGCCTTCTTTTGGCCTTCTGAGAACTCTGCTCTTGGTAGGAAGCTGGAGGGAGCTGTAGATACCTGCATGCTCAATTTTGGTGTGGAGTGCAGTTCAGTAAGATGCAGACCAGACAGGTCTGGAGAAGGAATCTGGCCTCTGCTTGGATTCTTTGATGTCTAATAATGACTGAGAGACCCCAGAGAGCAGGGTCATTCTGCATCAGAACTTGAGGTACTCTTTCCTCACTAAGCCTTTCACAAAACTTGTGAAAAGGTGAAGTACAAAATATCCCTATCCCTCTGACAAAAATTCATTGAAATTTTCCTATGAATTCAAAAGTTTTTAAACAAAAAATAGACATAAAATCACAACTAGCTGAATTAAAATTTAATTTGAGGCAGAAAACTTGCAGTGCAGGATTATATTTGCTTTTTCTCTAGCTGTTAATACTGTACATTTGCCTCTCAGTACTCTTCCTGAGACTGGGTACCTTTTCTGCATGGCACCTGAGCTGACAAGATGACATCCAAGAAGATACTTGAAGAACCGGAGCACAGAGATAAGAAAGGTGAAAAATCTTTTTGAAGAAGGAACTTCTCTCACATGCATGTCTGTGTCTCCCACTGAGGTGGAGATTACAAGTAAATAAGAGCTATTCATTCTCTAACCAAAGTTTGATCCGTCTCTGCATCCGAATTGGCAGCTCAGCCCCACCAAGTCCCTGAAACACTGTTTGCATTGTTTACTCTATGTGGTACCAGGAAAAAGCTGGTGTTACTGTTATTTAGCACCAGCATTCTCCAGGCTGCCAAAATCCTTGTGCCAAAAAAGAAAGGTCATTTGAACCTCAGTGTCTGACAAAACAAGCTCAAACTGTCTACTGTGGGAACATGCTTTTTCTTGGGCTGATCCCATTCTGCAGCCAGAATGGGTAATGGCAAGCTCTTCCCCTCCCGCTGTGTCTGGAGGTGAGTTCTAAAATCCCAATGAATCATTTTGTTTGTTTTGCGACGCCTTTTATTTTTTAATAGACACTGCCTTTTGTTAATGACAAAAAAATGGCTCCTTGCGTGTCTGTGAATAGCAGTTGCTGCTGCGGGCGGCGTGTGCGTCTCGTGGCGGCTGGGCTGGTCACCGGAGCCGCGCTGGGCCGGCCGGCCGGGCGGGCGCAAGAGGCTTTTCCCAAGCAGATGCCTGTATCAGTTTTATACGGCTGCGTGGCTGATGAGACCTCTACATGGCTACAGTCCACAGAAGTCTGATCCCTGGTTGCTATGTGCCCCTCCTGCTAAGTCTCGGAACACCATGGAGGGGTTAAAATGGTTGATGGTGGGGAATAAAGGCTCCCAAAACCACGTGTTTCTGATGCTGAGTGCCTACAGCTCCCATTACTCGGAGCAGACACTGGACCTATTCAGTGGGTCTGGGAAAATGAAGCCACAGAATCACTTAGGAAAATGAGGAACTTGCTTTGTGGTCTCATGTGTGGTCTTGTGAACCTGCCTGTGGTCTCATGGAACAAGCCATATTTTGAAGAAGGAAGAGAGCCCTCTCTTGCAGGCATGTGCATCTAAAGCAGTCTGTTGCTGCATCACAATAGGGTTGAGACTGTTTTCAAGCCTGGCTGGAGGCACATGCAAGTGGCAGAGCAGCTTGCAGCCCTTGCTGTTTCCTGCAGGACCAGGATGGCAGCTTGGTCTGGCTGAGGGAGGCCAAAGGGCCGACTGGGGATCAGGCCAAAGGACTGTAGGCTCTTTCAAACCCCAGGAGTGTCCATGTTGGACCCATGCCCAGCCCAAGCAGATTTGGTGGCTAGAGGAAGGCCAGGTGAGTTTCATTCATAGGACACTTTGTCTCCAAGGAGGCAAGAAATTCAAATAAGGTAGTCCTTTAAGTCATTCCCAATGGTAACTGAGTAGTTTGTGGCAATTCCTATGACTAGGAATGATTTCTCAGTGAGTAGCAAAAAGCTGGTTGCAGGTCAGTGTTTCCAAAGGCCAAAGCTTGAGAAGAAATGCCAAATGTAGACCCACTCCCCTTCTAAGCACTAGTGGCTGGGAAGCATCTCACCTCACCTGGCAAGTTTTAAAGCACCACTTTAATTGCTCCTGAGGTATCACCAAGGAGTCCACAGTTATGGCCTCAGTGATAATGCTCACTAATGTTTACTAATGTGCATTGTAATGGTTTCTGAACCATTGTGGAGTGTCCTTCACTGGAGATATTCAAGAACCACCTGGACACAATGCTGTGCAATGTGCTCTAGGCTAACCCTGCTTGAGCAGGGAGATTGGGCCAGATGATCTGCTGTGGTCCATTCCAACCTGACCCATTTTGTGATTCTGTGAACTAGTGTCTGTTTATCTCTTTCATGCCTTGCCTAAGCAGTAAAAGATCCATAAAAAGAACCTTACTGAGGGAGTTAGGGGTATTGACTTTGTGGTCTAAAACCAAGTTTATTTTATCTCTGTACTCTGGAACTCTAGATACAAATCTAGGTAAAATTGATACTGCCTTAAGCCACTCTGAAACTGATAAACTGAGCAGTTTGCTATGCAGAAGTAACTAAGCCGTGCAGTTCATGGTGTTTCTTGTAAAAGCAGAGGTTTACTCAGAAGGACTCTGAATAAATTTCCTTTTCTCTGAATCAGGCTTGTCGGCTGCATGGACTTGAGCTCCTTAGCTTTCTTGATATGCAGCCTGCAATGCTGTACATGAATTTTCAAGCCTCACAGGATGCCTGTGCTGTATAAATATAAATATAAGTATAAATATAAATATAATGAATTCAAAATAGCCTTACCCTTTTTTTCAACAACATGGATAGCCCCTGCTCTTTCCATGTCTCTATTGGTCTTTATTCATATATCCAAAAAATAACCCCTCTGTCCTGTCTTTTGTAATGCTGTCAGGTCCCTTCCATACACTCCCAGCACTGTGTATACATCTCGTTTACTTTTTTTAGAAAAGCCTTTCCACAATAAAAACATCCCATCAGAAGTAGCTGTGTGACCTTGAAGAGGGTATCCCCTAGGCCAGTGGAGAACTTCACTTGCAGAGCTCTGCCTTCAGCCTAGTGCCATGCACTGCAGCGTCCTGCAGGAGTTCAGCATCCTCAGCACTGTGGCTGTTTTCCTTGAACTTAACACTAGAAAGGACAATAGAGCTGGGTTTTCTGAAGCAGAAGTTGGGGGAATAGCTTATTAATATACAGTAGTGTCTCCTGGAAATGGGATTTCAGTGTGTCACATCTGCTGGCAAACTGTCACTGTCCCTGTGGAAACTGTGAGTGCCAGCCGAACACTATTAACCAACAGCCAAACCATTGGTGCTGCAGCTTATTTGCAGTATAACAGCTGAATATGGGCACAGTTTCAGTCACCTCAAGGGGAGTTTGGCACGTAGATAAAGGGTAATAAATGGTGCCTTGCTTTGATAAAGAACAAAACAATAAATTGTGGAAGTGTAAGTAGCAACAGACCAACACTGTGATGGAACCTCACGTGGGGTATGTTCTTGAAGAATAACTGCGTCAGCTAGGTGAAAGCTTCCATCATGGAACGTAGGATACAGATTTCACAGGATACTGCAGTGACCAGAGATTTCAAAGCAAAGAACAAGATAGGAGAAAATCTTGTTCTGAGTGCCTCTGCATCTGTCCTGGTAAAACAAAGGTGCTTACAGTCTAGAAGGGCAGAGAGGAAAAGAGCAAACAAGATGATGCCCTGCATTTCAAGAGTCTCTTTGTACATAGCTCTCTTCTACTGAGGACTAGCATACTCCAGCTTTGCCTTCCTTTCCAGGAGGAATGCAATAGCACTAGCAAGGAAATATACCTGCAGCTTACAAACAACTGGTAGTCAAGGCTGCCAGCATAAAGACTTCTGTGGCAAAGCCTATTTGCAGTATTGGTGCCTGTTCATAATGGCCAAACCACGGTGCAACACTTTCTCTGCCGGTTGGGGAGTGTGTATGTTGTGTTCAGACTTGGCTTAGAGCCCAGAGTTTTATTTTCCTTTTGTATGAACATGGAGAAGATTTTCCAGTAGGATGGATGGCTTAGCAGATAATGCACTAGCCTTTCAAAGTTGGGAACGTGGTTTGAGTTCAGTTTGAGGTCTCAAGCAAAATGATATTACTGGTCTAGGCAATTCACGGTCAATTTTACACAACAGTCTGTATGCTGCGAATTTGCCTCTGATTAGCCTTGCACAGGTTTACTGTATTTAAAGCATAATACCAGCAAGGTAGTGGTGTTACATCAGCCTTGGCTGGTTCCACCCCACTCTCTGCCCTTCTATGGCAGTTCATACTAGTGTTTGAATTCTGTTTGTGTGCAAAACTCCAGAGTGCTGGGATCTTAAACTTTTTCATCTGAGTTTGGCTTCCTCTTTTATTGTTTGGGTTTGTTAACTGGCTGCAGTTGTCCTTCTCAAGTCCCAATAACCATTTTTCAACCCCCTTGTTTTTCCACAGGAAAGCCAGGAAGAAAGGCGTTTTCAGCAAGGCCTCCCTCCTTGCTGGGTTTCACGCACAGACTTTAATCATTGCCTTGCCTGGAAAAGGGAAAGAGCTTTTCTTAGAATGTCCTACTGCAGCATATAAAGACTTCCCCCCTTCTCCCTTCCTACTCATTAAAGCACAATTGTTGACTGCTTTGGGGTCCCTCTGGGTAAGGCTTGTTTGTAATGTCAATTACCTTGAGTTTATGAGTTAAGAGCTGTTGCCGGTCCTCTGGAAAAAGGAATCCTTCATTTAGCTGTCACTGGCGTGCACTGCAGTTCATTCGGCCAAGAGGAAACGGGGATTAAAAGGCCTGGTCCTGCTCCCGCTGGAGGCGGTGGTATGGCTCCTGGTGAGAACAATGGGAGCAGACCCCAGCCTCAGAGGAGAGGGTGGTCCTGGCTAGGGTGCTCCCCTGCTGCCCCTCTTCCCTAAGTGAATGATGATAATTACGGCAGGACCGTCTGCTTGGTTCACTTCCTCCAATTGTTCCCGAGCTCTTATTTTGCTTGATGCTCAGAAAGGGTCATTTGTTTAGCTGCATAGCAAAGCTTGTCTAGAATGACTTAATGGGTTCCTGAAATGCTTGAAAAGGTGGGTGACCAGCACGAGAGGCACAGAGAGTAGCTGAACAGAGGTTCCTTGCATACTTTAGCCCATCCCGGTCAGTGATGGGGGCAGTTGACAATGTTGATGGCACGAGGCCAGTTTTTGGATGATATATAAAGAAACTGTGATCTCATTTCCAGACAGAAACCTAGACAGGGATAACTTGAGTCAGTGCTCAAGAGCTCTTTTTGAGGAATTAAAGTGATTCACCTGTCCACTAACCAGGTGCTTTGAAAAAGGGTTGCTTTTTGTCTGTGCTGGTTCCCCACTGCTCTCTTAGGGAAGAGACAGAGTGATAGAATATGAAAGAGGGAAGTTCTGTCAGCAACTCAAAGCTAATGAAGGCCTGATTATGACACTTTTCACCCCAGATGACTTCATTGTCACTGGAATGGGCAAGTCTGAATGGGATGGAAAAAACCCCTTTTGTTTCAATTACTGAACGAGCATGGGACTGCCTTTATCATGCCACTATGTATTGGTATAGTCAAGTAGACTTTCAACCTGGTGTGCTAAGCTTTGCTTGCAAATGCTTCCTCTGCTGCTGGTAAGACACTGGGTATTTGTGTTCATTCTTCCATTGTGGAAATGTGTTGGGAAACATCCTCAACAACAGCTGAGCTTAAATGCTGGGAAAACCAGCAGCTCCACTCTATGTCACAAGTTCGAGTAACAACAGTTGGAAAGTGCAGAGAATTTTTTTTCTGTAGCAAGAGATATTCTTACCCCACGGACAATACTTGTTAATAATAACCCTCCCTTGCATTTCTTTTCACCTTCCTTCTGAGGGCTAATGTTGCTCAGCAGGCATGAAAGAAATCTCAAAAGACCTCCAGTGAGGAACTCTAGAGTTACTTCTTTTCTTTAGAGAAAGGATGTCAAGATACAGAAAGAAAATCAAATGCTTAAAGTTGTGGTATGGAACTGTGATTGCAGTGAGCCCTGATGGGAAATGAAACTGAAACAGACTTCCAAGTCAGTGTCCTAGGCATTTCATGGTGGAAATGTGGTCAGTCTCCTTCCAGTTTAAATAGGATCTCTCAGTTCCCTTGTCCTCAGATAGCAGCATTTTCTTATGCAATTCCTCTTGGCAGAGTGATGGGCTCTTTTTTTTTAGCTTTGAATTGCCATGAATATTCCTCACGTGCAGGAAGTCACTGATGATGCATAGGCTGTATTACAGCCTTAATCAAAACTGAGCACATTCAACATTTTTGAGAAATTTGGAAATGTTATGACATCAGCTCCTTTTTGTAATCAGCCATGCATGGGTGCATCTTGGGAACTCAGATCCTGTGCAGGCCCAGAATTCAGTGGCTTTGGGTTTATTATTTCATTGTAAGGATTGCCTACTACATCATTAAACACTCCTCAAAGACTGCTTTGCTTTGAAGCAGGGAATACTTCACTGCTCCTTGCTCAGCTCCTAGGTTTCTCTAGTTCCAGGCAGCAAAACCTCCAGTGAATGACTTCATACTGAAAATATATCTCAGTGGCATCAGATTAATAACGCAACCTCCTGAGCCTCCTGGATTTCAGAAAGAAAATGTTAAAGGATTGAGGTAGTCTTCACCCACCATTCTGTGTTTCACCTGGCTGTGTGAGCCTCCTCTACATAGTGCCCTTGTACACAAGCTGTGTGTCAGCTGAGCTGTGGCAACCTTGGTAGCTGTTTGCCATGCATGGTTTTGGTCTGTCCTAGGTGTGAGGTAATGCCATTTGGCTGAAAACTTGCTGAAAGAAGCTTAAACTGAAACAGCTTTAAAACACAGACACGGACAATTACAGAGGTTTGACTGACATACAGCAACTCCATAAGCCCTGCACACAGGCTGTGTGTCTGAGCCCTTGAGCTGGTTGCTCACAAAACTTGGTTTGTTCACCACACATGCACATGGATTGTGGTGAACAGTACTTTTTGAGAGACACTGGCTCTGGTGAGCCCGGTGTGCTGCCTGCTCCTCCTATGCTTTCAGGGAGAGGGTGATTTTTCTGGATGCAACCTAAAGGACTGACTGGTCTGGTTTTACCAAATGTGCTGATCATATGATGATGTGTGTTTATGTCAATATACGCTGACTGGGCACATTCTCATTTCCAGTGATCTTGGCTAGGAAGTTAGCTATTTAGTTTTAACAGTAGCAGCATGTTGAAAGTAACAGGCAGGCAGAGCAGAAAAACTGTGCTGCTCACTGAAAACAGAACAAGACCAGGCTCTAGTCATTTTTTAAAACCAGTTGCTCCAGAGTGAAAAAATACTGGATATTTTTATCTAAGCAGGTCACATTTTGATGAGGAGCCATAGGGTCTAGGGTTCAGAGGGCAAGAGCGAGTGTTGCTAAGGATCTTGCTGTGCTGTAATCCCTCCTAAGCCATGGGTTTGCAGGGTCACCTTGGGTGTGACACTTGATCAGTCAGCTCAACCTTAAGCAAGAGGCAGCCAGACTGTCCCCTGCCAGCCCAAATGTCATAGTGTCCAGCTCCATAAGTGATTCTTCCCTTTCACTAGCAGAAGTAGCTGTTGATAAGTTATAATGCAACAATTAATCCGTGGTTCCCAGTGCATTGCTAATAAATAATTGGCATCATTATGAGTGTTGTGAATTTTAAAGACTTGACAGAGGAAAGTTCATTGTTAATAATAAAGGGCTGGTGTCTTAAATGGATGGGGATTTTGGGTGCTGCATTGCCAGATTCTACAGTTTTGTCTTGATATTTGCTCTATTGATATTTACTGTTTTCTGCAGAAAGAGCTGAGAAAGTGCTTAATCAGGGCTTGTCAGGAGCTATAAGACAAGATTATTCTGAAGTACAGAAGGTTTTTTTTAAATACATCATTAGCATTTTTAGAGTAGGAGAAGCAAATGTGGTTACTCAGAGGCTGGTAGCTCAGCCCAGAGGGAGGAAGAAATGTAGTACCTACACAGAGGCACACAGTGCAATTCCCCACACCCACCTGGCATCCAGCTCCCAATCCCAAAGGATGCAGCTGTTCCCTAGATGTGCTGGACACCCGGAGACATCCCAAATGACACTGGACACCTATGTGTTCGACTTACTGTTAAGAGATGTGAAAAAATCCCAGCACTCGTGAAGCTGGGATAGGAGACAAATGTGTTTAACCCATTTATCTGGCTGGTTATTTGGCCATATTATACTGCACGAGAACAGCTTAGGACGGTGGAAACTTTTTCTGATTGCATGCAAATGGGAGGACTGTCAAATGGGAGTATGGCTGAGTCTCCTTTGGAGAAAGAGACAACTCCAGATGCTGGCTGGCACTGTGGCACTTCTTCCTCCTGAAATGCACGATTGTCAGAAGGACAAGGAGGAACTTGTGGTGGTAGATAATGCTGCTTATCACAGTGTTGGTTGGTCTCAAAGATTGCCATGAACAGATGAACAATAGCTTAAGTGGAATGCCCTTAATCTATTCCAACACATTGGTGATAGACAGAATTTGGTTACTTGATTTAACTACTCATGATTGTGGCAAGCAGGGCAAGATTTCATCTCAGAAATCATGTCTTGATAGCTCTTTCATATTTTATCTCCTTGCCTTTGCATCCATGATATCTGGACCATATTTTTTCATTAGGGCTTTTGGCAAGACCAGTCAACTTTTCTATAGCTGTTTGCCATTCTTCTGAAATCTCTGAATATACCTCTCATAAACCACCTTCCCTCCTTTCCCTTCCCCCCCCAAGATTTTTCCATTTCTTATAATTTCTAATCTTAAGCTTAGTGAAGATGTTCTCAGAATCAAAACCACAGAGACTATGTCAGGATGGGCTGATCTAATTGGCTCACAAACTCTAGGAACTGGCCTGTGGTTGAAAGAATGACTCAAAGTGTTCTCTTTTTACTAAAAAAGCTGAAGAGTGTGTTCTAAGAGACATGGATAGTATTTTCATGTTGGTAAAATTTTAGCTGTGTGGCTGGTGATAGAGGAGTTTCTGTGTCCATATTGTGTTCGAAAGAGAGCAAACTGTCTCTCTATCATCTCTTTCCTGAAACATTACCCCACCTGCATGGAAGGATGGCACATGTGCTCATGTTATGTGTGGTCGTGCCCTGTGCTGATTGTGAAGCCTCAGCATCAGCCACTGAGGCAGGCAGGACTCTGGGCTACAAAGACACAGCACGCGGCAGTCCAGGCACTTAAAATGCCAGCTTATGTGGTCCTTGGTGCTCGAATAAGTTGAAAAAAATTGTTAGATGCAATTGGGGTGTGAGAGGGAAGCGGAGATTTTAACCACAGAAACTTTCACTGTCTCTTTGGCAGCAGAAAGCAAATCTGTTAGACACTGAACACAACAAGGCTCATTGGAGCAGTGCACACGCCCTGCCAAAACTAGAGATCAGATCTTTCAACCTAACTGGTTCATCAGGGTGCTATGGGGCTGCTGGGCCAGTCTTATTCCCCAGAGAGCCTGGCTGTGTTGTGCAATGGCTCTGGCTTTCATTGCAGCTTTGAGCTCTCACCTCTTCACACTTCTGTGGTACTTGCTCATGTTTATCTTGTGGGGATCAAGATGTACTTGAACTTTAGAAATGAAAACGGAAATTTGAACAGGAAACATGGCAGATTGACATGTTCCTCATTATCACTGCTACATTTGTTAGACATATGTTTTAAATATCAAAACACTGCAGTATTCAAAGCACTGGGGGTGGGAGCAAGGAGGGAGACCCATCCATGCCCCACCCAGGGTGTTTATTCTTGAGGATGATTCATCTGTGGATGAAACTACACAGCCAACCACAGCTGATGCTGTAAAGTACTTAGTTACCATTCAGAGATTTCCTGACTGAAATCCCAGCTCCTCCTCAAAGTTGGTGTGAGCTTACTGTACAAGGAAAACACCAGATTATGCCTCCTAGGAAAAAATAAAGCCACAAAATGCAGGCTGGTTACACCTATCAGCATTGGAGATGAAGCACTGTATGCTGGTGGCAATCTGATAGTCTTCAGTTTAAGCCGGTTCCTCGCTGAACTTGTGCACCAGGAATGTTGTCCCAGTCTCATCGAGTTTTCTGGGCAGTTGGGCTGCCCAGCACACACACCTGGGGGCTCTCACCTGCAGATCAGCAGCTCATGCACTGCCTTTCTGATGTTGTGCACACCAGACTGTGCTGAGATTCCCTGGATCAGCAAAGTGTGGTGAGATAGAGCAACCCCCAAAGAGAGACTGAAAAGCACCTAAGAAAGGACAGGCATTTCTCATGCTGCCTGGTAAAAAGAAAAGCAAGATAGATGGATTGCTCCTCAGAGTTTCTCTGGGCTCTCTCTCTTCAGTCACTGCTGTGCTGAGAGACTTGACATCCTGCTGTTAGAGTGCCTTCAGACAGCTCAATATGGAGTGATGTTCCCTTGGCATCTTGGCCCCTGTATGCACTTTGATCAACCTCAACATCTGTGTAGGTCAGAGGAAGGAAGTACCTCAGAGAAAAGTTGTGCTCCTGATATACCAGCCCCTAAACCTGAAGGATGCAGCTTCATAACATTTGGAGAACCTCTGAAAGTGATCCTTGGAGAACAACAGCGATGTCATGGATACAGAACTCCTCACAACATTTTATTTCCACTAATTAAATCTGCATGGCCTCTCCTGGCCACAAATCACAGGAGAGAAACTAGAAGGAAGGCACAGTCATTACCAGTCAGTAAATTGACTTAGGGGTCATTTTCATTTAATTATTGAGGAAAAATTCTTCTAACAGAAGTTAACTAGCTGAAGGCACATGGAGTTTCCTGGTATTCAGTGAATGAGAGGAGAGGTTCTATCATCAGCTTGCAGCTGTGTTCTTGTTCACCTAGCTGTGCTAGCCATGTACAAGAGATCTGGAATGAGGTTTCAAAATGCTTCTACCCGACACAAGTTAGGCCCTTAAAGGCCTGGCCAGTAGGAAAGTGACAAAAGGACTGCAGCAAAAACATGTCAAAATCGGTAGGGACAAAGGCATTGAGACAGGTTGATTCAGAGCTGCAGGATTGAAAACTTCTGGATGGTCTCAGATGTGAAGGACTCTATATGCAAAGCTGCTTTTGGGAGCCACAGCCTTCTTACTTTCTGCTTTATGAATAGAAGAATGCAGACAAAAGGATTTAACTTGGAACACACCCCATTTTTAAGATGAAAAATGCAAGAAATTCTTCTTGGGCACACAGCTTTGCCTCCTTGGTGTAAGTCATGCTGGTTTTTTAAGCACCCTGTGGTCATATGGGCATTGCTCTCCAGAGAAAATAGCAAGACCCCTGGAAACAGTCACCCAGTACCACTTCTGCAAGTAACTCTAAGGAGAAAGGAATTTGCTCAACAAAAGTTGGGAGGAAAGAGCTCACACATTTCTGATCCTCTATCTGTCCTAATAATACAAGTTGGAGTTAATTTTAACGCTTGCTTTCCTGTGGTAAGTCTCTGTGAGGTAATACCTTTCCTGTGCAAGAAGATCCAAAACATGTACAAACTGATCATAGAATAAATGGAATGTAGGTAGTTTCTCAAATTCTTAACTTTTAAAAACTTTAATGGCCTGCCCCTTGTAAATTTATCTAGGTCACTGAGGGCAGTATTCTGATAGGCTTTGTGAAGGAACATGGTGGTGTTTGAGAAGGTGCAAATAACTCAGTTTTTCACATCTCTTCTTCAGCAGGCAAGAGA
This sequence comes from Phainopepla nitens, assembly GCA_013400175.1. Lineage (NCBI taxonomy): Eukaryota > Metazoa > Chordata > Aves > Passeriformes > Bombycillidae > Phainopepla > Phainopepla nitens. The sequence continues at coordinate 560,303 of VXBQ01006348.1, read as the reverse complement.
ACAAGAGAATTCTGTCTTTCTAGAGTGGTATGAGGTAGGGAATTGTGGAGGATGACAAAATCATAACCTTGCTATTTTTTTTTTTTTTGCATTAGGTGGAGTGGACACTGTTCCAAAGAGATGTCTAAGTTTCTGTGTCAGAGCATGTTCCCTCTGCAGTTGCTGGTAATGTTTTTCCTATCTCCATGTGCTACTGGGCTGCCTGCTAGATCTGCTGAGGTCCTGGGAGCAAGCTGAGGCTCATCCCTCTCTCGAGCAGAGACATCATCCAAAGGCTGATTTGTAAATTAGACATCAGTAGTAGCTGATCTGTATCTGGACTTCACTGTCATTGCTGAGTTAAGAGGACCCACCTGTGGAGAGGAGAGGCACAAGTTTCCCAGACACTAGTCAGTCTGAGCTCCTAGGAGGGGGCTCCCCTGAAAGGCCACTGCTATGAGTACATGGCTTCTGCTGTCCAGATGTAGCATTTTCTCTGAGTTTATTTAATTCCATGCCCATACAAGTGTGTACTCACAATGTGATGGGAGAAATGAAGTCTCTGTTTCATGGTAAAAATACTTACAAGATGGTCACTCTAATATAACTATGGAGTGATATTATATTGCCCTAATTATGTAATCATCTGCTCTGTTTAAGAACCCCACAATTTATCATTTTCAGTAGTGGTTTTTCTGTGACCAAAGTCCACATGTTGGGAATATGGTGGAAGCAACTAATCAATTTCTCAGGTTTTCTGTTTCCTATTTTATCATTCTAGACTTCATTTTAAGCAGAGTTCTTTTTTTATAGGGATTGTTTCAGGAAGGTTTCAAAAGGTAACAACTGGAGTCACCTAAAATAAGGACTATAATTCAATTTCCACATATTTCCACAAATAGATGTGAGGAAAAGGGGAAAGGGAGATGCACGGAGTGGTTGTTTCTGCACTGGCTTTTTCTCAGCTCAGCATTATTGAGAAGATGGTCACCTAGTGAAACTCAGTGCAATTTTTTTTTTTAAATTCAAGTGTGATATGCTGGCTAAAAGACGAAGGTATTGCCCTATAAGAGAGAAGTGTATATTTCTTCTTATGATACCTTTCAGTAAAGTGTTGATATGCAAATTGCACATTGGAATTTTCTATGTACCCTCCAAGGACTGACATCCTAGCCAGCTCTTCCTGGACAAGGTGTCAGCTCAGAAAGAAAACTGAGCCTATAATGTGTCAGTCTGATCCCCAGTGAGAGGGCAGGCTCCAAAGGGAGAGCAAAGATTTTAAAAGGAAAGGGTATTAATATGCCAGCAGGCTATATGATACGTAGTGTAATTTCTGGGGTCTAGGGTTGATTTCCTTGGCTATGCATGTGAGACTGACAAGTCTACTTGGTGACATGAAGTGCAAAGTTTTGGTTAAAATAAATGCTCTTGCCTTTCTTTCCTGTGCCTGCGTTTCACTTATGTGTTTGCTTTTTTTGTGCTTTATTTTACAACACTAGAAGCAGCAAATCCCAGGTGCAGACTCTAATCACAGCTAGCTATGAAAGAAACAGGTTGAAATGCTGATTTCACATGCACCAGAGTAAATCTAGAGTGTGCCTGCCAGCTCCTAGCTAGAGGTCTAAACTGGTAGCCTGGTTGAATTTTGTTACATTCCCTGTGGTTTGTGGTTTTCAATTCCCGCGTTTTGTGAAAAGAGACACGAAGAATAAGGAGTGAGGCTTGATCTCTCTTAAATTAAAATCACTACATATTACAAGATGGGAGAGGTGATTCTCATTAGTGCCATGGGACTTCAACCTGTGTTGTCTAAGTAGCTGCTGTAAAAGACTTGTCCACTCGTTGTCCTTTCCTGTTTGCCCAGTGTGGTCTGTGGAAAGGCAGCACGCAGGAGGACATTGTTGTCATGAGCAGCAGCAAGATAAGTGCAGCAGTATGCAGTATTAAAAAGAGAGGGTAGAATTTTCATGGGTTTCAACCAATATGGAAACAAAACACCCTCCTTTACTTTAATTATATTGGATAGGGCCCTGGACCCATAAGAATAAATGACATGGGCACACTAGTTTATATCCATGTCCTGGGAGGTGTATGCTCTCCAGAGCTGATACAGAGAATAACTTACAGCTTTCTTTTATATTGTGGTCATTGCTTTTTGCCTCCCCGCATAAGACTCAGATTGTAGGTCACCAAATTGATTCTTCAGCCAGCCCACAGTAGCCTCAAAACTGTGGAATGTTGTTTTAAAAATGCAAACATGTAAAATGAGAAGACATCTAATGCCAGACTTTTGGTGGAGACTAGATTTAGGCTTAAGACAGCTGGTGCCAGAGCATTTGCCTGTTTCTAGGCTCTGGAATCCCTTGCAAGAGGATATCAGAGCAATAGAATCAATTAGTGGTCTTAAAAGTAGTGCTTAAACTTCTGAGCGACACTAATTTTCTTACTCAGATGAGCATATTTTATGAGCTGAACTGCTAGCTGGAGAAGTGCAATGTCATTGTTACAGGGAAGCAGATAAACCATTATAAAATTCCCCTCCCAAGACCAACAAAATTCTTCAGATGCTAATTGCTTTTACTCTGTGTTTTACCATGTGGGAGAGGGAAGAAGAAAGGAGTTTCCATGTGAAATGCACAGATTCATACCTGCCCGACCATGCTCAGATGAGTTAGGACTAGGAGTTTATTCTGCTGATCTTTAACCCAGATTACGTGCCAGTGCAAGGGAGTCAAGGTGCATAAGAATTCCTCTCAGACATCTAATAGGAAGATTCCATCTTTTATCCAAACACAAAAATATACAGGACTATTTGACTGATTAGTTTTTTTGCTGCAGCAAATGTTGAACATTGACAGGCAGAGTCTTTGTCTCTCCCTACATAGCTCCAATTGCCCATGATAGAGAGAAGCAGTAAATGCCCACCCTCCTGCAAGTCAGAGGAGAGACTTGGTGGGCAGGGGGAACCCAGAGGGATTTCTGTTCAAAACCACAGTGCTGCCCTCTAAGACTTAAGAGAATGTATTGCCATGCTTTCCTTCAAGGAGCATTGCTTCACCTTGGAGGGAGAAGACCCAGCTTTTCCCTTGTGCTGTCAGGACTGATGCTTGGGAAGCAGAAGATTGGGAGGGGATGAGAGCTGTCATTTCTCCTTGTCCTTTACTTACAGAGTGAATGATGCAGGGATCCCCTTCACAGAACCACGGTGCAACCATGGAATAACCTGCGCTCACCAGCGTTACAACATTTCATATCCTGCCTATGGAGTCGGTGCCCTAAGTCTTGTCCTATATCTCTTCCAAAGTACAGCAGGCTGTGCAGAACTTAGCCCTACAGAATCACAAAATTATTTCAAGTAATCACTGGCTAGTGGTTTTGTCTTGATGCAGCAAGAGTAAAACCTCAGTTCTCCACTTCCCAATGACTTCCTGAATGATAGGATGGCATTGACTATATGTCTGTTAAGGGCCAACCCTACAGTGGAACCTCTTGAAAGCATAACTCCTTGGGAGAGTGCTCTGATAAGCAACAAAAACAATGAAGATAACAAATGTAGGCTGAGTGCTCATATTTGCTGACCTCTGTCCGTAGTGATCATAGAAACAATTTAGGCAAGCCATAAAATTTCTCCAGATGGCAGCCACTGAACCCAGTTTATAGAGTAATAGTTTACTGTATGAACAGTCCCAGGGATTTCAGCAGGACCACGAAGTGCCGTGTGCAGGGAGAATGGAACAGGAGTGTCTAGTCTTAGTCTGCTCTTTAGTGTTTTTAATGAACACCAATTTTTGGTCCTGTAGGCAAATTCTTCACTATGTACAATACCTTGATTTGGACAGGGGTTATGCCAAATGCTGCTACGTCCACACTGTAGAAGGAGAGGGGCAGACAAGCAGAAAAAGAAAGCAGGGCAGAGGAAGGATCACTGCAATGGTGGCACTTTCTTTCTTGTGTCCTCCTAGGTGAAAACAGCACGAATGGAACAGTGATCACAGCTTCTGTCTGCACAGTGACTGTGCTCTCATCAGCACTCTGTGCAAGGCAAACATCTTTGGGGTCTGTACGGAACAGAAAAAAGGACACAAATAAAAAGCGAGATTGTATGCTGCTTGGTTTTGTCAAAGGTGAATTGTGCCAGAAGAATCTGATATCTTATCAAAGAAAGCTAATTGATTTTCCTTGTAAAGGAAACATGGCTGATCTGACTATCAGCAAAGCATTTGATATGATGCCACATGGGAAATTATTTATTCAGTGGGGGATGATGGGGTTAGGCAGAAGAACAGTGTGTGGAGGTCTGGCTAAGGAAGGGATGAACACAAGTGATGTTGGTGTGGGAATGATCAAGCTGGAGGAGGGGACTGCTTGTGCAGTTGCTCAAGGAATAATCTTGGGTCTGATTCTGCTTAATATTTTCAGTATGGTCTCGTGATGGAATGTAGAAGTGTGTGGATGAAATTTGTAGATGACAGCAAGTTTGGTACCATAGTTATGCAAGATCAGGGTGTGATACCGGAAGCACTGACTGACCTTGAGGGCTGGACTAATAGAAATGGGATGAAATTCAATATTACAGAGTGCAAGGTCATGCACTTAGGGACTAATAACACGAATTTCCACTATAAGCTGAAAGCTTATCAGCTCAAAACTAGCATAGAAGAGAAAGACCTGGGTGTATTAGCTGATGGGATAACTAAGAAGCAGAGGTATCATGCCACCATGAAAAAGACAAATGTGAGTGTCGGGTATATGAGTCACAGCCTTCCCAAGAGGCAGGGAAGTATTAATGCCACTGGAGAGGGGTGAGATCTCCCCTGGAGCACTGCTGTCTGCTGTGGTAAAGAAAGATGAAGCCCTGGCAGCGCAGGTGCAGAGACAGGCTATTAGGAGCATCAGAGGATCATATCAGTTCTGGTCTCCATCACCCAGTGAGTGGCAGCTGGGAGGTGACACAGCAGCTTTCTTTAAATAAGCAGTGGGTAAATGCAGTGGAGAGGAAAGCAGGAGTTCAGAGACAATGCTGGCAAATGAACAAGTACAAACTGACCATGGATACATTCAGGATTGCAGGGTTTATGGTCACTCACGAGCAGGATATGGCTGAAAGGCATTATTTTGGTCTTTGGGGAAGATTGTACAACGTGGTGACAGTGGCAGTAGGGTCATGAGGTTGATGTCCCTGCAGGTTCCTTTTGACTGTGTCTTGCTGGCTGTCACCCGAGGCTCAATGGGCCTTGGTGCAATGGGGCTTGGTGCAAGGTTCTTCACTCCCTGGGCCTCCCCAGTGTCAGCATACCCTTCTCCCCTCTCACTGGGTGTCTGTGTGCGCTGTCTTTCCTAACATCTGTGTCCAGACTCTGGCTGGCATTCCCACTTGACTGACAGGAATCAGGACAATCTCAACTGCAATGTGTCACTGTGGTACAGTGTGGTAACACTGCAACTGAGATGAGACCCAGCCCAGGCTTCACAGTTTCACCATTTCTGTGGGCCAGCCAAGGCCATTTTGGGAAGCCATCAGGGTGACCTGATGGAGCACAGAGATCTGGCCAGCCATGTTTCAGCCCTTCTTGTGTGCTGGGTGAGCTGTCAGCCTCCATTTTAACTGCTCTCACACCGCATCATCCTCTGCAAATCGGAAACTACAGTTCAGAATTTTTGTCCATTTCTTTCAAACAAATATGGTAGTTTTTTCCTTTATCCCTTTTTACCCTCTATCCCTTCCCTCCCCCTATTTTTTCCTTTTTTTTTCCTTTTCTCCCCTCAATGCTAGTTGACATTTACCAGAACCCAGTGTGATTTAGTGACCTTGGGCATACTGTGCACTTTAATTTGTCAATTTGGGAAATTAATTTGTGGAAGAATGAGTGCAAGTCAGAGGTCAGGCAGTTGGAGCGCAGACCTGCTGACAGGTTGACTGTTGGTGGGGGGCTAATGAGAGCACACCACCAAGCGAACGGAACAAAAGCAGACAGATTACACCGCCCGCTCGCTGGCTGGAGTCAATAACACCGGGCCGTTGTGCCTCCTCCTCTGCCACGGTTCTGCCTCATGCTGCTCGGGCAGCAGTTCAGAAGCAGCCAGAGCGGCCTTCTGGGAGGAAGAGATGGGTCACTGGGTGTGAGGCCGCTTCACGTGAGGACGGAGAGCTGGCCATGGCAGCCCGGCCAGCCCAGCCCCAGCATGGAGGCAGCAGCCGGAAAGGTTGCATCCGGGTGTTTGCAGTCCTGCTGTCTGCAGCCACCTGGGGTCCAGGTGGATTTCAGCGTCTCTGCTGGGGGCTGACAGCCATGTTCGGAGAAGTGGGATTTGTTTTCTGCAGGCAGTATCTGCTTGGCTCTGCCCACAGCCTTTGAGAGTGGCCATAGAGCTGGATAGCTCACTGAACATGAAGTAAGAAGCACGATGGGTCCTGCTCAGCACCTTTCCACCCCAAAACCCCTTTCCTTCTCAGCCGGCAAGGCGTGTATTTGTTAGGCAGATTCCTGTGGGCACATGCCACCATCTGCATGCAGCACGAGCAGAGGTTTGACCGCAAACAAGACCTGAACGTGCCAGAGAGAGATTGCATCTGCTGCCCTGCGGCAGCTGAACTGCTGCATCACGCTCAGGCTGCCCCCAAGCCCCGTGGCAGAATGACTGAGTGGTAGAGGATGACAAATGCTTTAAAGTGACAGCAAATCCTCAGATTCTGCCTTTGAAACAATGCAGGAGTCAGGCAAGAGGCACGACTAGGTCATGTCAAAGTCAAGACCATAGCCTCAAGGCTGCTTTGGAAGGGGCTCAACAGGACACACTTGTTAGCTATGCACGTCGAGGCAGAGGCTCCCACAGCTCTAGAACAGGACAGCTTCTGGGCCTCAGTGCCAAGACTTGTGTATTTTGGAGGTAGAAAAGGCTGGAAGGACCAGACTCAGCATGCACAGCCCACAGGGCACAGGAAAAAAACTACTTGTTTTGCTCTGACAGCTGGCACTGCACACATGAAGTGAGGGTAGGCTTGGAAAGGTATTTCTTATTGTAAAGTAGCTGGCTAAAACGTGAGGCACTGACAGCTACTTGGGGAAAGGAGCACAGAGGACTATGAAGGGAGCCTCATTTCTTCTGTGATAACTAGAGGAAGAAAACCTCCTTGAGGCACCAGCCTGGCTGCCCAGGAAGGTCTCCACAGCTGTGTGTGTGCTTTGACATTTGCACTTGGAGTAGGGCATGACTCTCAGAGTCTCACATTTTGGGGTCTGAATATAGTTTCCAGCTGTGGCATGACAGACCTTCAACTGACCCAGATAATTTGGTGAACATAGAGATGACTCTGAGAGAGATCTCAAGCAAAAAATGCCATGGGAAGTGCAGATGAAGACAACTCTGGAACTTAAAATTCCTTTGGTACCACTCCATCATGGAGTCCACTTCAGCAGTCGTTTGTCTGACTTCAGCTGTCATTGATAATGTGGTCATTTGTTTCCTATGTTGAACACTTCAAGTTCCCTTGTTTGGAAGGACTAGAGGGTGTCTTGTATTACCATGCTTCCCTCAATGCCAGCAGACATGACTGCTCTCAGCCACACATCTGCTCCATCTCCACTGGCTGCTGTGACTGCATTGTGGTCCTTCCTCATGGATTTCTTATATTTCACAGGAGCTGGGGAAAATCTAACTCTTGGATCTTCCACAAAGCTTCTGAGGTTTGAAGGAGACTGGGGGGTCATTAGACAGGACCAGAGATGCATTATTGAGGGGCAGATAAGGTCAGGCAAACTGGAGGAGCAGAAGAGGACCAGGAGGGTAACCTTTAGAGGCTGTCAGGAAGCTGAGACCTTGCAGTCCCCATCCCTGCAAATTGTCTTGATCTTTTGGATGTGCAGCATTTCTCACCTCTGGCTAAAACTTGGTTCCTGTGCTCCCCCTTTCCTTCACATGTTAAGGTGTTCCCAATATACCTCGCTCCCAAGTTGACTTGTCCATCACTTTGCAGTAAGTAGTAAGAAATCCCTACACATTTTTTTGTTTTGCCAAACCACAGCAAAGGTTGAGCAACTCGGCAACTTACGGTTTCATTCTCTTTTGTTTCTCAGAACTGACAAGCGCACTGTTTGTCAGCGTGCCGCTCACCCGGGAAGCGCAGCACGTAACTTCCAAGAAAGTGGTGGCGATTCAGGCTTCAGGCATTTAAACAGTCACGCTCTCCGTGTTCGCCTCCTGCTCCATAAGTGGCCCCGGTCCTGAAGCCTCGGCTGCACGGGGAGGGCTGTGCTGTGGGAGGGGTGGGCAAAGGCTCTCTGTCCCTCTGTCTGCCTGCACAGTTTGTCACTCTCTAGACACACAGGACAAGCCATGGCTCCACAGTGGCCTGTGGGCACGCAGCCCTTGGGGGTCAGCTCCCTTCCTCACACGCCAGGCAGGCGGGTGTACAGCGGAACTGGTGACGGTCACTCTGTGCAGAAACACTCTGTGTTTTCCTCTGGTAGCAAAAATCACCGCAGGCCTTTGCCAAATTCAAACTGCTGTCCTGCAGGGCACGATCATTTCACCTCCGTCGGGCTGCTTCAGACAAGCCTGTTCCCACCTGGCTGTCAGGGGTTTGGACTTGGATATCAGATACAGTGTAGGCATGGGCTGAGAAGGGTCTACTCAACTTACCTTGCTCTGTCCTATGAAATTATCTTGGAGCAAAATTATTATTTATTTTATAGAAATATTTTAAACATTTTAATATTTTAAATAAGTTAGGTATATCTTGTAGTCTCTGGCAATTCATTTCCTGCTGCTAGAGTGTTATTTCTTCATCTGGAGGTGCTGAGTCCTGCCTCTCTAGCTGAATAGGAAGGAATTGAGTTGTGGCATGGGACAGTCCTGTAGCTAAAGTATGTCTTGATGAAGTATTGCTGTTCAATGAGAGAAGCTCTTTTCCTCTAAAGTCAGGCTGCTATCACATATGAACCGTATACAAAACACATCCAGTGAGTTTGGGAAGTTACTGTCATCACTAGGATGATTTGGAAATCCTCGTTGCCTATTTCTGAGAAAGTTACCCAAGAATAAATAAGCAAACCTCTCTTCTTAGGGGGATTGTGGAAACAGCTGGGACCAGAGCAGTGAAGGGTTCCAGACAAGGCAAAGTGCAGGAGGACTAATCACCCACAGATGAGGCACTGCATAATGGAAGAAGCTCCTTTGAGCTCCACCATCCTCATCTCACTACTTGCTCCTTCCTGTCTTAGCCTCACAAATAATCACACACAAACAGAAAAAATAGTAACAGATTCACAAAACCTCAACAGAAGCCTATAAATCATCTTTGGAACAACCTTTTGTTTGCTTCTAGCTTCCCAGCCGTTGCAGCTGAAGCCTGATCAGGGTCTCTGTGATGTGAGAACAACATAAAGCTCCTTCTCTCCCCACTGAACCTGACAAGAGGGACATGAGGTCATGGTGGGATGACAACTGCACAAGTAGGTAAGGAAAAGCCACTACAAAAAAAGCTTTCAGGGCTGTGTCTGCACCATGGAAAACTGTGAAAAAAAATGAGCCTTTGACTGACTCATTCAAAAATGAGGTGAAATCCCTGTACTGATGGACAAAATCCTGTGTTTGTCAAGAGTGAAAACAATCCTTTCTCCCCTCTGTCTTCCTTCCTAATGAGTGAAAGTTTCCTGTATTCCCTCCTTGACAGGCATCATTTCTGGCCCTGACTCACTACACCTGAGTGAGGGCTCCAACTACCATTAACCTCTTGCTTGCTGGAAACCAAACATACCCTGTGGATGTTGGTCTCCTTGGTCTCAGCCTTTTCTCTCCCCTTAGTACCCATCCCTGACAGTCAGCTCAGCTTATCTGACCTGTGTGATGGCAGAGCCACACCGTGAGCAAGGCCAGTGGTGTGTGGTCCTCGTGTCTGGTCAGGATGAGGAAGGGGAGTTTTTCTGGCAGGGAGCTGTTTCCTAAATGCCAGGGCCGTCCTGTTCTTCCAGAATAAAACAGCATATGAAAGAGAGAGGTATGTTTGAAAGCCAAGACAAAACCTCCAGGTCGGTGCTTCCTTGGGCTCCCGGCAGGGCAGTGGGGAAGGTCATGGCCCTGTAGAAGTTCTGGGTACACTGTAGTGTGTGCTAGCTATGGGACACAGGCACATTGAAATGCCCAGGGGTAGGAAATTCAGCACCTCTGTGAATGGCACTGCCCCTCCCAGTGTCTTCTTCTCTATCTTACGCTTCTTAATTCCCAGTTTTACTAAATCCTGGTCTCCTCACCACTTTGGCACTCTGCTCTAATTGGTAATTTACCTTTCTGGACCTTGCCTACCAGCCTGCGGTCTTTTCTGCCATGTCTCCTGTCCTCATCCCCCATCCTGGTTCTCCTTATGTGATCCTTTGGCCCACTGAGTTCAGATGAAGGGGAGAACTACTTCTGTAGGAGCTCAGGCTGGCTGTGATGCACAGAAAGGAGGACAGACTCTTTGGTATCAGGCTGGTGCATGCCCTCTGCAAGCAAATGCATACAGAGGTGTTCCAGCAAGTCAGTGCTTGGTAGCTTCAAACACTTCCACAAGGCCAGATTTGGGGAGGAGGTGAATTTTTACAGGGACATTGCAAGAGAGACTGGCTATGTCTCTGCCTGGTTCTTGCTCCACAGCACAGTGCTACTAGCTCTGCACACTTAGCTTGTCTTATGTCAAGAGACAAGACACTTTTCTGCCTTGTTTCATTCACAGAAATGTCTGAGCTATTTGAAAGATGTTTTCCATGATGTGCATAGCAGTGAATAATTCACTCTGAGGCAAAAGTCTGTTTTCAAAAGAATCTCTGCAGGAGAGAAGTCTGACAAATCTGTAGGCAGCTGAAATAAAAAATCTCTTTTGATGGGAAGCACTGGGCAACCTCAATGTCTCTCTTTGAAACGTAATATTATGCCCCACAATGCTTTTGCAAATCGTCTGCAGGTATGCAATTTTTTTTTCCTCACTTAATGGCTATTAATATTAAATACAGCAACCATACATTATTTATACTGTTTTATTCATGTATTAATTTTAAATCAATTCTTAAAAGGTGCAGTGCTGGGGATGGAAATGAATTACTTAGGGCAATAATAAAAGGGCAGATCAGTGAGGAAATTAACCAGAGATATTAAAGCTATCATGAAGGACTTATATTGGAAGCTCCTAGACTGGAACAGCAGTTGATAGGAAAAGCCAGCATCTAGGTCATTTTGACCTAGATAGGAGAATCCTCAAATATACATAACATAGGGGTCAGTCAAATAGAAGACAAACCTTGTGCAAGTGAGAAAAGGATTGCAGCAAGTACATTTCTCCGCTACAAAGGCATCAACTCTGAGGATTGCTGCTGCACTTGCCATACTTAGCTGGTCTCAGGCCAGGACATAAGCAGGACTGGAAGTTGACCTCTGGAGATGAGGACTATCTCGACATTTGCAATTGTATCTTGCTTCCAGCTGTGGTGTCTGCGGATGGCTGAAGCCAAATCCCAGGGTCCTACTGTTGCCCCTTCACTGTGGCTTGAGAGACTACACAAGGCAAGTGTCAGGGGGACACCAAGCTCGATGAGAAGGGACTGAGTTCAAACAGATATTTAGGAATGAGATTCATCTCACTTGGCTTTAGCTATCAAAGTCTTTGAGCATCACGTAGGCTCCATCTGTAATACAAAGAGAACCCCCCCCCAGAGGTGTTGGTCTCTATTGACTAGACAGCTAAGAGGACTTCAGATGAATCTCACTTGGATATTTAAATAGCTGAAGTTTCACCTGAAAATTGCAGTGGAAATGCTGATAACTACTGTACTGTACTATCTCCTATTCATTTCTTGTTATCTCATTTTACCATAATGGCACTTTCAATCTCTCAGGCAATGTAAAGAGGGTTTAAGCGCAGCAGAGCCCCTTTCAGAGCTAAGATCATTAGTAGATTGAGGCAAAGTGCTTCCTTATATCTGTGAGTAAATTATTTATTATGGGTGTTAGAGAGATGGATGGCTATGGTGATTCCTGGGGAAAATCATGCTGTGACAGAGATTAAATAGAACTCTTGAAAGTGTCTCTGCCTGGGTCAGACTCATTCTGGGTCTCAGTGGTTTCACTGATCTCTGTAGAGTTTACACCAAAGATAAGTTTAGTTCTTTAGTCCCAGATCTCAGGGGAAGCCCCAGCTACTTGAAATGCACAGAGAACCTGGATGAGAACATTGTCCCTTGAAGCAGTGGTGTGATGAATATGTGCATTATTTGTAACAGTGGAATCAGTGGATAAATACACTAGCAAAAACAACTCACATCATTAACCATAAATACACTAGCAAAAACACCTCACATCAGTTACCAGACTATCTCAGTAATTTAGCTTTTCACTGGATCTCTAATCATTCAGCCATGGGCTATATTAGATGAAAAAAAAAAAAAAAGATAAATCTCTATAATAAACAAGAAAAAGACACAGCTAGATGAAAAAACACCAGAAAGAAAACAAGAGTGCTTACACTTCTGCATTGTGAAATAGCAACTCACTCGAGTCATTTTTGGCTCGTGGCTTACATGCAGATAGAGGAAGTGCACTAGGACCTAGAGGAAACAGTTCTCTGCATACACCCTCTCCATTCTTCCAGCAGGAAAAATATACCACAGAAAAAGAAATATACAATGACAAAAAAAAAAAAAAGTCTTGTCTGGTTTAAAGAAATATAAACTACAAAGCAGTGTGGGACTTTTTTCTTTCAAGAAAGTACAGAAGCTGTAAAATATTACAAAGGTGTTCTTAGAGGAAGAGGCTGTTTATTGATGATTTAATGATATTAAATCTTCTAGTTGTAATTTACCTGCTAGTTTGGTGAAATTGATATATAATCATAGCCTGTTCATGGTAGCTTTTCTTTCTTTCTTATTTCTGCCTGCTTCAATCTTTAATCTTTTCACTTAAGCAATCAATTGCTCAAGGCAAGGCTGTATTCATAAAACATCCATTACCCAGCCCATATTTGGTACTCAATGCATTAAATGGAAAAGGCAGCGCATTAAGGAAATTTATTGCCACCATAAATATAAAGAATAAACATGTTACTTTCATTTCACTCCAGATTTCCTCCAATTTTGATATTTAGAATATGGTTGTGAGACAGCATGCAGAAATATATGAAACACTACACAGCAAATATGATTTGTTTTTGCAAGACACTCTGTACTAACCAAGCTGTTGCCCAAGCTTATAGCTAGTTGATGGGCACAGCTTTGGAGGATTTAGATAAACCACCCAAAGCCTATTTGTCATTATCTGTTTGATCTATAAATTAGAATTGAAGCCTTCCATTCTGAGGACAGGAGCCCAACACCTCCCAGTTCAGTCTAAGTATGTGAAATTTTACTATTACTTGCCTGCTGAAGATAGGTGCATGAAATAATCAAAGGAACCAAAACATGAGTATTTCTGGACACCTTTTTTTCTCTCTCCCTTCCAAAAAGATCAGTTTCAGCTTAGCAGAAATTTCAGTCAAATCTTATTTTGTTTAAACTAGCTAGCTTTTCAATGCCCTTAATATCTGCTCAGTGCTACTAATTGCAAACAAGATACAATGCACTGATTCAAACACATGCTAATTTTAGGGCATCATTCTGCTCTTGATGTGAGCAGGGAGCTCCTATTGATCTCTGTAGGGGTTGGTAATGCTAGCTGAGTAGATAGGGCACTAGCCTTCCTCCCATGTATATCTGTGATAAAGGCTAAAAACATTGTCTTCCCCTGTGGCCAAATTCCCAGATGGTGCAAACCAGTAGAGCTTTAATGTCTTTAGTGGGGCTTTGTTGATTTATACCAGATGATGATCTGGGTACTACTTTTCCTACATTTCACTTGCAGGTCACTTGATGGAAGGAAAGGCTGGAGCTGAACCACTTGGCAGAGGCCCATATTCCCTGGATGCTGAGGAAATCTTCAAAAGGTGTAAGAGCCTGGAGAATCATGGTCTCCAGACAAGTGGCTTGTAATAGTCACTGGAGGATGATATATTGGTGGGATGGGCTGGGTGGTGCTGCAAGCAACAGGTGGGATGGGTGAGGCAGCATGCCAGGACCCTGGAGTAGTTCAGAACTCTTTTCCAGCAGAGCTGATAAGGCAGAGAGTAAAAAAAGGATCCTGGAAAGGATCCATGGTCCTTCCATCCAGGTATGAGGTATGAGCAAGTAGGTGAGGCAACAGTGAAAGCACATCTTCCTCAAGAGATTCTCCCAGCTGTCCATGGTGAGAGGTACCTGCCAGTACCCGGTGTGGCCTTCTGGCCATAGAGGTGTGTAGGGTGGAGCAAGACAGAGCTCTGGAGAGGTGCAGCCTGGGCACTGACAGCAGTCAGAAAATTTCAGGTCAGTGTATTTGGCACTCTGCAAATGCAGTCAGGCTTACTTTGAACACTGTGTGCTTGCTAGCTCTGCATCTCTGTTTTGCAGTGTTCTCAGGTTGTCAGAGGAAGCCTTTAGACATCAAATCCATATTTGGCTATTGGATTCAATGAGCAGTAAAATTAAAATATGTACTTTAAGCTTCAGAACAACAGCTGGCAGGAGACATTAAATTTTGAAACAGTTAGTGAAGATTATTCTGTTTATTGCCAGTGGAAATCTTGTTTAAGAAACAACTGTTAGGAAATGATAAAGAATGAAAAACCATCCATCAGGACAGTGACCTTGTTACAGGGTGGAATCAAAACAACGCCCTGGGGAGTTACGAAGGCATTGTTTCAGGATTTAGTACATCAATGTTTGTCGGTAAAATTAATTGAGATACAACATGAGCCAAGCATGCCTGAGCTTGCTAATCAGATGAGGATATTGCAATCATATGACATCAGTGAAAACCAGTGAACATATGTCATATTATGTATATGGCAAGGTGGGAGGAATGTTCCAGACTACAAAGGGTGGCACAGAGATTCCTGGAATGTCAGAAAATCCTGATCTCCCCAGTGCAGACATCCATAGGTGAGATCAGATATTAGACAAAATGATATTGAACAGTTATTCCCACTGCTTCTAAGCTGCCCAGAACCAGAAATCCTCTTTCTTGCAGGACTGCAGCTACAGGTATGTCTCGTGGCTTTTACTACTGTCCATGTTTTTGTCTATTCTCATTATTTAGAGGAAGACCATATGAACATGCCCATGTCAGTACATTCATGCAGCCAAAGACATTTATGCTCAGCAGATAGCTAATGGACGGCAAAGCCCTTGCC
The DNA here is from genome assembly GCA_013400175.1 of Phainopepla nitens. Classification (NCBI taxonomy): domain Eukaryota; kingdom Metazoa; phylum Chordata; class Aves; order Passeriformes; family Bombycillidae; genus Phainopepla; species Phainopepla nitens. Next base: position 545,095 of record VXBQ01006348.1, on the reverse strand, counting down.
CCAGCCCCATTAGGAGTGCTTGTTTATGTCTGGCCTTGTACAAGAATAATGTATTGCTTTGCTCCCTGGCCCTATGTCTGTGATGGGGTATTTGACACTTATCTGGACAATTATGGAGGAAATGTCATCACTGTTATTTACTAGCCCCGTTGTAGTGGCTCTTGGTAGAGCGGCTGAGGCCTGAGAGGAGATAGCAAAGGGGCTGTGTCTTCCCCTTTGGCCATCTCTCCTAAGAAGTAGGAAGTGAAGGGATATCCCTTTGGAGCATGTCCTGGTGCCAGGGAGCTCTACAGCCTGCAGACTTGTTGCTCTGTTATCTCTCAAACCGCAAAATCACTCACAAGTGCTCATCAGGCTGTGATATCCTTTTCTGCTGTTGTGCTCATAATTTGTGACACTTTTGGCTGAGGCAAGCAACACCACAGATGCGTATGCTGCTTTAGTAGCACTTTGTAGGGCCTATTAATAGCTTGTACTCACAGCCTACCTATTCATTATGGCAGGGTGTTATGCAGTGGGGCACTGTGCCTCCACAAAGGCTTGCTTTTTCTGCCCCAAGGGAAATGCACCGTCCCCGCTCCCGGAATGTCCATGTGTTGCAAGAGGCTGGTGTCACACCGGTGCCTTGCTCTTCTTCTGACCTCAGCCCAGGTGTGCAGAGGCTGGGGGCACCTGACAAGGAAGGCTTACGTGGTTCTCTGGGGAAGTGGAGCAGCACCAGGAGTACGAGAGCAGCTGCCAACAGCTGTCGGGAGCCTCAGGAGTGCACTCCATACTGCTTTATTAATTCTTCTTTGCTAATTATTTCCTAAGATGGAGGGGGAAGGTAAGGAAAGCAAGAGAGGCGAGGGCACAGTCTGCTTGTTGGCAGGGCAGAGCAGAGGAGGCACTTGAACTGACTCTAACACATACAGAGCAGTAGGAGGTCTGTGAGATGGAGCTGGACTATTTCTGCTCTGACAAAAGAAGCCAACATCGGCATAAATGTGTTTTTATTGAGCCTGTTCAAACTGTTCTGATAAGGAGAAGGCACAGAAAATGCTGCGTGCATGTGCTGAAAATTACACAGATTGAGAGCTGTGCAGATTGTAAAGGAAAAGTCCTCACAAGCTGAGAAGAGCCAAAGCAGAGGGAGTCTGTACAAATAAAATTCAGCCCCTGTTGTATGTGTATCCTGAATGGTGTGCATGAATGTGGTGCTTATATGTAGGCTTGCTCACTGCCCTGCTACCACCGAGAGGGCCCACTGGCCCCCTTGCCCTCACCACTGAATTTTAGGAAGAGGGACACTGGTCTTCTTGCCAGAGGTATGGGGAGTGGGGGGCAGGAGAGTGGTAATAAACAGCTTCTGACTTTGGTGGGATGTCAACATGATAGTGTTTGTGCCTGTCCCTAACATCAGCAAAGGATTTAACTGGAAAAGCTTCATTTTGCCATCCATTCTTGAAAACAACCAAGAAAGTCTCCCTCACCATCCTGCCCCCTATCTGGAGCTGTCTCCCAGCTGTGGGGGGCACATGGAAAGTGGCTGTTGGCTGCTGTGTGAGCCCGTGTGAGAGAAGCTATCAGCTGAGGCACCAAGCTCTTTATCTGCTTTCTTTCTTGTAAGAATCAAGGGGTAGCCTGACATAGTTATTAATGTTTTTCTTACTTTTCACTGGCTCTTAGAAATCTGCTCTGAGGAGCTGTTGACTATGTGTAATTGATTGCTCACCTTCTGATGGGGGATAGGTTGCAGCATGAATGTCAGTGGTAGCTTGGAGGCAGTCTGGGGAGATGCCACCTTATCCCTGCAGGGAATACTCTCCTGAAGACAGCAGGCACACGAAAGCAAAAGCAGGAATAAACCAGCTGGGATAAAATCAGAAACAACAGCCTTGCATCTGCCCAACCCAAACATGAGAGCAAAACAAACTTGTGATGAACTCTTTCTAAGGTGCGAAGAAAAGTAATTTCTCTTGTCATGACAGTGTTTGTCAGAAGGAAAGGTTAATGTAGCTGAGTAAACACATGAAAACTGGCTTCTGAGATTTCTGATCCAACACTGGAGACTGAGAGGTATGAGGGTCCCTGAGGTGTGTGTGCTTGTCCAAACTGTACTGATCTTCCTGCACAGGGTACAGGTACAGGGGCTAGTCCATGCTCCATGAAGAACAGCGTTCTACCCAACGCCAAATCTGTAGCTATCTCCACCTCAAACAGCATCCTTGTCATAGAGAATTCCACTACAGTTCCTCTTTGGACCACCTCAGGTGACTCCAGTGGTGTTACAGTGGAGATCATACCCGTGTTCTTCCTGTTTGGCTATTCACCTTACCGTCTCCTCTTACTTCTCTGTGAAAATTGTTTCAGGTTCAACACCTCCTAGTTCACTTATTAATTTGCATCTCATTTTCAGTGAAGCACAAGCAAAAGGATATTGAAAGTTATGAGAAAGGACTTTTTCAGTTGGAAACACTACCCTCCTCTACATTGAAGAAACCTGCATTACAGCTGTATTGCTGTCAGACCTCAAAATAGTAGCTGGACTCTTGAAACCTTCTTTCGAATGGGGATTCACCAGGTTTCAGATACACATGGCTAATCTTTACACACAAAGGCTGCCCTTAAAATCCCAGTGGTAGAAATAAGTAGGGAGTCAAACCTCTGACAGTATTTTACTTCAGAAAAGTCCTTTTGCAATCTGGCTATTTGTTTGCTAAGGAGAGTTAAATTTCTTGTCATGGAGTACTCACAGATATTTCTGGAGACTCTGCATTTAAGAAAGAGCCTATAGTACTGATTGATTCGATACATCAGCAAGAGCAATGGCAAAGTACATAAAATCACATCAAAACTCCCCAAAGATATGTCCCTTCTTGCTGAAGATCCACCAACAGGGTTGGCTGTAAAGCATCAACTCTTTACAATTCACTCACACTTGGAGTGCCTTTGGTCTCTCTGACAGAAAATATGTTGTGTTGTGAAAACACACCTTCTCTCTAGTTTTCTACCCCCCCACTGCCTTCTTATATAAATTGGGACCAACCTCCAGGGTGAGAGGCAAGGAGTACACCGGGTGTTGAATAAAAGTACTACATGATCTTTACAGTTTTTTTATGAACTCATATTCCTTCAGGTGTAGAACGACAGGAAGAGCATGTTTAGACTGGTAACTCTCAAGTGCAGGAAGAGCCTAGCAGAAACAAAAGGGAGAACTTAAATGCATTTTAATTTTTTTTTTTTGGTAGATTATTACTATTATTATTTACTTATTTTGCCTTCAAAAGGAATGACAGACAGGAATTTCTGTGAAGGGCTGTATTGCTTATCTTGCCTTGCTGGCACATTTGTGTATTTTTGTGTCTGCATTTGTGCGAGCCTTGTGCAGTCTAAATTGTCTTACTCTTCTCCCTATACCTCAAGATCCTGTTTATGAGGAGGGTGCTGGTATTTAAGCCTTTTCATCTCAAGGAAGCAGTTTGCTGTCTGGTACTAAAATAACCACTGCAGGAATCAGTCTGTATTTTTAGGTTACAGGATGAATCAAGGCCCGGCCTTATGAATTCCTCTGGCTTCTAAGCTTCCTATTGCACCAAAAAACCTTGCTAAGGTGCTGAGGGAAGACATATTTAAAGCTAAACACCACAAAGTCCTGCAAGAAGGCTGAGTGTCTGCAGAGCAGCCTTTTGTTTCCTTGTAGAGCAGCAGCCATCATCAAGAATTAACGCAGTTTTAGGCAAAACTCACCAGCTGTCTGTGCACAGTCTATGGCAATCTAGCAAGTCTTTGCAGAGGCTGCCCTGGTCCAGGGACCAGGCAGAGGAGACCATCCTAGTCAGCTCTAAGTCCCAGGAATGCTCTTTTGTGTTCTGCTGACATCATACTGACATCAGCATTCTGATATAAAAATCCTGCAGCCCGTGCTGGATGAAGAAGAAGGATGCCATGAATACCATAATATTAAAGCTCAAGTAGACTAGGTTTCAGATTAACATTTAGAAACAACACCAAGTTCAGGCCAGGTGCTTTTCACTACTGCCAGGATCTCTCAAGTGGGATAAACCTGGTTGTAAGGGCGAAATGAGCTCTGCTCATGAGGCTCCTCATTCTGGCTGGACGAGGGCCTAGTGGGAAAAGCAGAAAGAGGTAAGACTGAAAGCAGGGGGAAAGCAATCTCAACAAAAGAGCTCATGGTCTGCAGTTTTTGGAAGCCTGGCTTCTCTTCCAAATGAAGGCTAAATGTTCAAGCCTAGGTGTGTGTTCAGGCAGCTAAGAAGCTCTTGCTAGCATAAATCAGTATGGAACAGCTTCTGGCTTGACCAACAGCACATGCCTATTCAGAAAAGCCTTACAGCACTGGTTTGGTGCCTAAATTGTTGTTGAAATCAGAGAGGTTGAGCACAAGCTGCTTTGCTGAACTGAGCCTGGAGGCAGGGAGGAAGGGAAATAAACTAGTGAGCAATAACAGTAGCAGAACTCGGGCCTCCCAAACCAGCATCAGCACCTGCTCCACCAAGAGCTCCTCAGGGCAACTGCCTGTTGTAGATTAGAAAAACATTTATTTTGGTGGGGCACTAGACTCTATGCTGGGTCAGACACTGACATAAGTAGATGAAACTGTTGCCATGGCTGTCTGTTCCTGGACCATCACTTGACACAATTTTTATGGGAGAGTTCAGAAGCCTGTTTAGCCTGTCAATCTACTGCTGTGTCAACAAGAGAAAGTTAAGCAGTTTCTCTTTTGAGTGCTTGAGGACTCATTTCCCAGCAAGAAAGGGAAAGACTGAAATTCCTGTATGCTAATGATGTGAAATGTTGGGTAGGATGGGCAGGTTTCTCATGTCAACTATTTAGAAGGCGTTAAAGAACTGTTTAGCATTTGATAACCTAATGCTCTTACTAGGTATGCAAATCATACATCAAAGACAGATGCTTCTGCTGTACACATGTGGTACTGATAATTTCTCTCTAATGCAAGGAAATTTCTGGAAAAAAAGTACTTAGTACTTAGATAGGAACACAATAGTCTCCCTCTGATTTCTGTGTACTATTTGCAAACTTTTTCTAGGAAAACATGAAAGAAAGAACATAGATTTCTAGAGCTCCATTTAATTTTAATTGAACATCATCCAAACAAGAGTGGAGCACATGAGTTTATCAAGACATTTTATTTGTAAAGGATTTACACGTGGTAGCATCAGATGTTCTAGTTATTTAGTTGCAACTAAATAGGGTGCCATGAGGTTCCAGGGATTTTATGGGACATGGTGGAGTTGTAAAAACAATACGTTGTGTCTTGGTTATATCACTTTATTCAAATAAAAATAAGAAAAATGAGTTTGACCAGGTATTCTTTAGTACTGAGCACTCTTGAGCATGAAGCCTTTTTGAAAACACTACAAGGCTGAAAAGCAGCTTTGCCAAGGCAGCATTGCAGGCTCCCACTTTGATTGTCTCTTAATAATTTCCATATAAAGCATGTGGAGTTTAGAAGAAAAGAACCCAAGCAGCCTGGTTTTTTTCTATCTGCCAGCCTTGCAAAAGTAACCCCAACTTTCTCCTTTCCTGGTACTGTCACCAGCAATAAAGGCTCTGCAGGCCACATGGCTACTTGATATTAATAAATCGAGCAGCAACAGGGAATGATGCCAGGCCCTGGCACTTGCATGTCTGCGCTGTTAATTGTTCAAATGGTCTCTGGCATGGCCGAGCCGGGTGCCAGCTAATGCTCTCCCAAACAATTCCTGGCACAGCTCTGGAGTCAGTGCCAGCCAGCGCCAGTTCCCAGGAGGTGGGCTGGATGTGGCCCTGCTGTTCTGGAGACAAGGGGAGTTCAATAGCATGGAGGTAGGCTTTTCCATGCCAGTTGGCCTTGGGGCCACTGCACAGTCCTGGACGCATTTAGCTTATTAGTACAGATGTAGCCATTATGTCTTCAGGAACACCCCTGCAATTCTGAGGCTCATTTAAAAAAAACCTCAAAAAACAAAACAACAAAAAACCCCACAGCAACAAAAACCTACATGTGATTTAACATCAATAGTATTTTACCCTTGTTAAAGCTGACTGCAGTCAGAAAAGCATGTATGCAAACATGGCAACTCTATACAACACATCTCCCCGTGGGTCTTCTGAGTTACATCTCTTTGCTTTGTTCATTAAAATGAATGTTTATTACACTTTGGTCCCGTTAACAATGCATAGACATTACATCATATCCTAAGTCACTAGGAAAGGATCCCACTGTTTAAAGACTTAAAGGGGTACATACAGGCTCAGTCACACTTGTAAAGGGTAAAAGACATAGGGATAATAATTTTTGGAAAGAATTTTAAACTTGCATAAGAGGTTTCCCCCAAGAATCTTGAAGCACTTCTCAAAGCAAGCTAAATATTAGCGATCTTCATAGAGAGACTGGGAATAGACACTCACAGTGCCTAAGTGACTTGGCTAAGGAGTCCGTAGCACATCAGAAGTCAAGAGCAAGGCTCAGGGCTTCCCCTGGCCTCTCTGCTGATGGCCTCACAGTGATGTGACAGCTCTTGCAGCAGCAGCTAAAAATGGATGAACCTGTTGGAATTAAACAAGAATAAACTTTTGCCTTGGGCTCAAGCAGAACAGAAACTTTTTCTAGACTTAAAACCCATTATTTAACTTCTTTTTTTCTTTTTATAAAATTTTCTCACGCTTCTGCACTTCCTGATTTAGGGTTGGACAGGAACCAGAAAATAAATACTGAAATACCATGAGAAAGGTTATTCGTGTGGTATTTTCACCCAGACAGAAAGTGTGGTGTGCTCATGAGAAAGCATGTCCCAGAAAAATTTCCACAGCAGAGGTTCACATCAATTCAAGCAAGTACCAGACAGTCTGTGAACTTCTGACTCCCTGTAGGTTCCTACATGCTTTTATATCTAAGATAACAAGAGACAGAGATCTGAATATCATCAGTGCTGGATCTGAGCTAATCTCCCGGGAGGGGGCAATGCCTCTGGGCAAGTGCAATGCAGGAGTAGTGCTCCTGGTTACATGGTAAAGCTGAAACAACACCAACCTCCCCTGCCTGCTCACTGTCCCTCCCTGTAGGGCAGAGTCTGGGTGTTTGGGGGTGTTTTTAGCCCGTCGTTCCTCCTGGCACCTGTGAAGAGCCAGGCTGAAAGCATCGCCAAAAGAGCCAGCTGAGGAGGGAGGAGGCTTTGGGAGGAAAAAGGGCCCTGGAAACCTGGCATCATTTTTAATATACTTGGTACCAGGCCTTGGAAAATGTTTATATAGCAGAATAATACAGGTGCAATGGCTATACTTTCTTCTGACTATCTAGCCCCTTCTCATGCTGTGTTTATTGGTTGGAGTTTTTCATAATCTTTTAACATTGATTAGACTCCCCTTACATTGAAATCCCTCCCTTGAATTTGTCTAGTGCTGATTCCACTAAAAATGGCACTGTAGGTGTTTGAAGATCCTTCAGTACCCCAAAACTAAAGCCCTCAACTCTGCAGAGTGGCTAGCTGATATTCTCTGAATGCATTTATCTTTTTCCTTCCAAAAACACTTGGGCAGGGGATTGGAGTGACCATGTGGACACCCAAGTGTGTCAGTGCAGAGATCAGGTGGGTGGAATTGGAGGGTGGCTCACTGCAGTGCACTCCTGCATGGGTGTGTGCACGTGGAAGGCTGATTTTGAATGGGCGAATCTTTTTTTGGACAAGAGTTTATTCTCTATAGGAGCTCTACAAGGAGACTACCCCATGGGTTCATACTAGGTTTGTGTGTCCTGCAAAGCTAAAATGTGACCTGAGACGGTCACATCATGTCGCTCAGATGTGCTTGATGGGGAATGTATGTGAAAGGAGACAGGGTTAAAACCCAGCTTGCTGATTCCATCTCCATCCCCTGAGCCAGAGAGATGGAACCAGGGAGGAACATGAATCCTATGCAAAGCAAACATCAGTTAAAGACAAAGAAGGAGAAGTTCGTGGGGAAGTGAGACAGTAACAAAGAAGTAAGCTTGCTTGGCACAGCAGGCATTATTCAGGCTGGGAGATTCAGAAGGTCAGAGGTTTTATCAGTGTTGGTTCAATAAATGCACCCGCTAGTGTCCCTCAGTGACTGGGAATCCTCTTCTGTGCCCCTCTCACCCTGGTGCCAGTGTTTGTTTAATCCAATTAGGCTGCCCCATGGCAAATTCCTTGCCAGCCTGGCAGAGGTGTTTGCGAGGCCAGGAGCAGAGCCTCCCTACTCCTGGAGGGCAGTGCCTTGATCCCGATGCCTTCCCAGCATAGGAAATGGAACTGCTCCTGACATAAGCTACTGCTCAGCAGGAAAACATGGCCTCTTAACATTAATTATCGTGTGCCAGACTGTTCCTAAACAAAACATCCACTGGCAGGAGCAGCCCTTTTAAATCAACAGAAAAGGTTTCTGAAGGCAAGATTTGTAGTTCACCCTGAATATCCAAGCACAGGAGAAATGTGGGGCAAGAGTCTTCCCGGCTTCAGTCTTCTGACTATCTTCAGTTCTGTTGTGTGGATGAAAATGGTCTGTCTCCCTGGGAAAAGAAGCTGAGGGAATGGGCAACGAAGGGCATAATGCTGGCAGATGTTAGCTGGAGTAGAGGCAGGAATACCCTCACCTCTTTCTGGAACAGCTTAGCTATGCCTGGTGAAATTAGTCAGCAAGGCAGTCTGTCATGGGGGAAGAGCCTCAGGAGAGGCAGAAGTTGGCAGCCTGTTAAAATGCTTCCAGGGCAGGTGCAGATGAAGAACTAATGTACTTATTCCTTGCAGATCCGAAATGTCATCCTCTGCAGCCTGAGAAAAGGTACACGGCCCTCAAAGATTCATTCCTGGCATTTATTCCCTTCTCCCCTGCTCCCCTTGAATCACAGCCTCCCACCACAGCTCCATGGAGAGGGCCAGGTCCTTGGACACCTTGAACTGGTTGTCGATGGATCTGCTGCACTGTGTTGGGCCCCAGTCAGAGTGTGCACACAGCTCCAAGGTGCAGCAGCCGTGCTGCCTGTCTCTCTTCTCCCTGGAATAATAAAAGTAAATCACAGCTCTTCTTTGCTCCTCCATTCCACGTCCGGATCTCATCAGTGACTCTCTGGGGGCAATGAAAGAGTCAGCAGAAGAGATGCTTCAATTTCCTGAAAGGTCAGATAACTGGGGACACTCTTCTTTTCTAATGGACTGCTAAACTTGCTGTTGGAGCAACAGGCTTTAAACTCCCCATAACTTTGCAGCTCAAGGGATTAGAAATTATGTCTATTTACTTTCAAGTCATGAAAAGCAGCTCCTTTAAAAGAACTGCTGAGGTCCTGGGAACCTGGAAAGGGGTTTCCAGTCATGTGGTAACTGTCCCTGCAGAGCCCAGCAAGGCCAGCACAGCCCAGGGCTGCATGTGGTTGATAAAATGGGATGGCAGTAAGTTTGCAAGGGAACAGGAGGAGGGGAAAAGAAAACTGGCATTTTACATTGCTGAGACCTGGCCTGTTCTTAAAACTGTGCTTGCTCTGTGTTGACAATTTCCATGACTCTTTTTGTCTCGGAGCTAAAAGGAAACTTCATGCTGCTCTCACTTGCTGATGGAAAACAGGAATGAACATTTAACTGGCAATGATGACAGATGAAGATTTCACATTAGAGAGAGGTCCCTGAGTGAATCCCATCCTCATGGAAGGGACTTGCCTCCTTACACTGCTGTGTTACTCTCAGTGCATTGCCACCAGAGAAGGGGATATGGCAAAGTCTGAGCAGCCTTACTCTCCTGAAGAGGCAAGATGCTTTCATGCCTAAGCAAGCACACAGATCCAATGGCACCTGGTTGTTTGCAGGCCTGAGTGTACGACAGCTGACCAGCAAGGAGCTTCATCTCCTCTTCACCATGCTGTAAATTCTGGTGCCACTGCAGTAGACAGGGAAGAGTGTATGGGAAAAGGTTGGGCTGGCAGAGTCAAAATTTGGGAGTGGGAGCAGGCTTGTCTCTGCTTTTACTTTAGATACCTTAATTGACGAAATACCAGACTCAATTCACTGACATGTACTCAAGAGGGAGGGCATCAGTGAGTGGAAAATATTTGAGCAAAAGCATTCTGACTTCCTGGACAACAAAAAAGAAAGAAAGATTAATCATTTGGTCAATTGATTGATTTATCTATCTATCTGTCTCTACATATAACAACTTGCAACATCTGGGTTTGAAATACAAAATTATACCATAGAGGTTATGGCACTCACACAATGGAGTTTACATTTCAAAGTAAATGCCACATCTACTTCTGGTTCCAGTTATGTGAACTAGCCATATTACACTATTCCAATTACAGAAGTAGCAATTTTAATAGCTGTATAGGAGTAAACCAAGGCAGAGCTGAACTTGCTTCTCTACACCTCACACACCTACCCAGGCAACCCTTAGGTATACCAACATTAGATACCATATACGGGAAAGTGATTTTGATAAGATAAATTGCATTTATGATGCACCTTTGACCACCTCAGCTGCACTCTGCCTGATAATGCATTCCTAATGGGACTGCTTCTAGTAATCAAAAAGTCTGATTATTTTCCAACAGCCACCATTATTTTTGCAAATCAGCCTGTCAGAATAGGTGCTTCTGTCTGTCTTTCTAGACATAGCACTTTTTCATTCTGAATTTTAGAATGGATGAAAATCATTCCTGAATTAGCCATAGGCTTAAGGTCTGAAACCACTGAAACCTTTAGGTAAAAGAACAATTTCTTTCTCAGTGTTATAGCTCAAGGAATTTTTAAACCACAGTTTCAGATGTTCTGCATAAGCTACAAAGTTAACTGAAAAATAATCATGTAAGGATGCATTGGAAAGTTTGTTTTTATTTGAAATCAACATATTCTAAACCCTTTTTATTTCCTCCAGTTTATGAAGCTTGACAACTTATCTATTCCAAGTGTGATTTTCTAGAGGTCAGGAAGAGGCACTAAAACATTTAAAAATAATATTAAATTTTCTTTATGAATAAAATATGGTTTGAAAAGTTTTCTCAGAACCATCTCAAGTGTCTCTTTTGGAGTTATCATATATAAACAGTTATCATTAAGGATCTGTGAATGAACTACATTCTCCTTATGTCTATATTTGTCATTAGAAATTCACCACAGCTAAGCAACTGCTTTTTTTATCCTTCCCATATGTGGTCATTTCATTCTGTCTCTGACTACTTGAGAAACGAAATCTTGTGGCCTTCATTAAAATGTAAGGAATGTCCTTCAGAGATTTGGAGGAAGCTGGTTTGGACAAGGTTCAAACGTAGTTGTTTGGAGTGCAGGACTCAGCCTGGGTCAGAGGTGAGTTTTTGATTAGCCACTCTAGTGCTAAACTGTGGTTGGCTCCATCCTTTTCCTTGATTTCATGTCCTGGGACCCCCTTTATGACAGGAGCCACTTTCTGGATTGTCCTCACCATTGGCTGGTGTTTGTCAGGAGAAACTAGCAGGTTGCTTAAGGTTCAAACCCAGCACTTTGTGGTGAGCTATAAGAGCACTGGTATTTTCTCGACTTTCAGTTGAGCATCTTGCACACAAATTAGAAGGTGGACTAATTTATCAGCAGTTGTGATTAATGATGCCAGTAATATGAGCCCAAAGTATCCATAAATCATGGCTCAGCTTCTCTCTTTCTCACTCTGGCTGTTGCAACTGCCTTAGAAATCATAATGTGCAATAACAAAACATTAAAGCATTTGGGTTCCTCTTAATTGCTTCTGGCTCTTGAGCCTTACAGGCTACTTGGTTCACTGGTATAGCTATTTCTCTGAGGCACATGGCAAGTTTGAGCTCTGTCCTCCACCACAAAGGCTAAATGCCTCTTTCTTCCCTGTCTGAATGCAGCTAATATTCATTAATGCTATTGATCCAGGTGCTCTGCATCTCAGAAAACTGCCAAATATTGCTGACATTGTAGGAGTAAAAAAAAAAAAAAAAAAAGGCATAAAAGAATAATTGGCAACTTTGCAGCCTCCAAATTAAGAGAAAAGAACAGAAACTGAATATGGTAGGAAAAAAAGACCCAGAAGGAAAGAAGTAGAAAAATGCTGTACTGAATAACATTTTCCCTTTTAGTTTAAACAGGATTTTCTTTTTAGCCTCTTCTGAGGACTTCTTCTGGGTATAATTCTCTCCAATAGCCCTGCTAGCGATGTTGTGTTTTTACCGTAATTTGTTAGTCAAGCATGAACCAGGACCTCTGTGGGTTCCCATTCCCAGCCTTTTTGAAGGCTAAATAGTTCCATTCTCTGCACTCATCTGCTGCCACAGGAGAAGAAAAGAAAAAAATGTAGGAAATTTGGATCCGTCTAAGCCTGGCTTGGAAATTATGCCTTGGGTGATGAAGCCGGACTGTGTCATTCCAGCTGACATTTGCATTTAGCATAGTTAGAGTTAAATGCCAATATCTGGCATTGTTCACTGCAATTAGCAGTATCATTTGTTCTCATCTGAGCACTTCGATGGTTTTTTTGTTCTGTTTTTGTGAACAAGTTGCTGGGATACATTTTTACTGCAAATTTTATAGAAAAAAATATCTATTTTAATATAAAAAATGGCTTTTCATTGTTGCAGTTTTTCTTCTGATAGCTATAAGCCATAGTGCATAAAAGAAAGATGCTTCTACTAATACTGTGAAGTTTCCTAAGGACAATGCTGTTTCAAAAATGCTTGCAGTGTAGTTAGTAACCTCAAGTCTCACTTAGGCTCTTGTAAACAAGAGCCAAAGTCTTGGTCTTGCTCTGAGCACAGCATGGGCAGCCTTGGGAAGTCGGAGAGCTCTGGGTGGATGCTGTCTGCCTGCCTGGAGCTTGCTGCAGGACCCAGTCCAAATATGCTTTGCAGTCACCAGCCTTGTTCTTGTTTGTGTCATTCAGCTGCTCTGAGCTAGAGCTAGACCTGGGCCCCATGTTGCTCTGACGCCGCTTCACAGCCTCTACTCTCGAGCCCCATGCAAAAGCCAAGAGAAGAAATTTCACCAGGGCTGCAAACAGAAGGTCTGCTCTGAATGGCTGCAGGCATTGTACCTATCTTGAGAGCTTAGTATTTGTGAAATGTTTTGAGTCCTCTGGAGGAGGGCTGCAGGCTAAGTCACAAAGGGTATTTTTGGGGCTGCAGGATACACCCTGGTGGCTTGTAGACACAGCTGCCTCCAAAGATACTAGGAGCATTTACACATGAAGGATGACAGCAGCCAGGACCAACATGAAATAGCCATGGGAGGACTTTGAAAAAGTTTTAAATAGGAACTATGGAGGGCTGTTAACACTCAGGGCCAGATCCTGACCCTCCCACTGGGCGGGCGTGCAGCCCAGCCGGAACTGTGTCGCCTGGCGGGGCTCCATACCAAGGAACAATAATCACGTCTAAGGATGGCTGGCCTGCCTGGGTGGCAGCGCTGGTGTCCTGGGCTCTGCAGACAGCGCACAGCTGAGAGGTCACTGAGGTTTGGAGGCTGCTCACCACAGGGCAGACATTCATTGACAAATGGCTTCAGAGGACATGTGGAGGTGTTTGGTGGGGCACATGAAGACAGAAGGGTCCTGTCTGGCGTGGCTGTGGCTCGGGTCAGTTGGGACACAAGCTCTGAACATGGGGCAGCCTGATGCTGAGCTGGCGTGGGGCTGGTGGGGGGTGGTTCAATCCCAGGTATATCCCAATGGCCCTGATGGTATGGACTGGTTGTCCACACATTCCTGTGCTTTCCTTCAAGAGGTGTCTTGGAGGCTTAGGGGATCTGAATCCCGGCCGCCCAGACCTTGTTCATACACCCCACAGTCCTTTATGTGCATGCCTGATGGGACATAACCCCAGGAAAATGTAGCAGCCCAGACTCCTGTGTTCACCACTGGCTGCATCTTCAGTCACTTGGCCCCTGCTGAATGTGTGGCCCCTTCCTCGTGCTGCCTCGTCCTCACTGCTCATGCCCTTGGCTGGGGGACCCATGGCTGGGACTCCCCAGGGTATCTCCCCAAAAAGCACTTCTCTTCCTCCCTGCTGCTCATGCCCACCCCAGCTTCTAGCACACACATTCGCTTGCATAAGAAACACAAACCTAAAATGCAATACATGAATTAAGTTAATTATCCAATTAATTGTAGCTACAACACATCTGCTATTGTTTCATGGGCTCTTCTCAAAATTTAAAACAGATTTAAGGGAAAAAAGGCAAAACAAAATACAAAAAAAGATCTCTCTGCCAGGGCAAATCCTCAGCATGCTATGAACAAATAAGACATCTGTTTAAAGTAAATTTGGGCTGGGGAGGATGGACTGGAGACAATAACAAGAGCGAGAAATAATAATGACAAGGCGAAATCCCAAAGAACTACACTCCCACTTTGAGCCAGAGGCAGCTCTCTTGTTGCTATGCAGGATTCTTCAATAGAATCTGTGAGCAAGTTAGCTGATCTTCTGAAAGTTAAATTGTAGTAAAACCATCAGAAAAGCTGTCAAGCCCTGTCTCTCCATGGTGTTTGTGATCAGAGGTGGTCGGGATGAAGGGGGGTGGAGTGAGAGGAATTAAATCTATGACTAAACATTTTTCACAGCAACAAAAGGACGGCGATTAAGAGATAAATTAATGCTCTGGCAACGCTTCCTGTTTTGAAGGATGCAGCAGTGGGTAATGAATGGCTGTGTTTGGAGTGAGCCTGAAGAGCCTCTTGCAGAGCTTTCTGCTCAGGCCAAACTGCAATAAACTGACCCTCCTCGTCTCCAGCTCCTGCAGGAAATGGACTTAAAAAATCTTTGGCAACCTCTGTGCCCCCTTTTTCCCCAGGGTTGTCGTCGATCGTTTGATCTTTCCCTCTTTCTCTCTCTCCCCCGCTTCTAACCTTTTCCAGTTCCCCCTCCCTTGGAGTCTGAAGTCTATTTTCGGTGCTCTGCTGTTGAAAGGCTTTGAAAGTTTTGTTTTCAGCAAAATATTTCCTTGAGAGCTCCCGCCCTGTTCCCTGCTCCACACTGTGGGCTTGCAGGTTATGTTTAATGCCCCCTGGAGCAAGTCACGGGGGGGGGGCCCCTCTGCTGCCTGGTCCAGACTGCAAGTGACAATATATGCCTCTGCTTATTTGCAGGAGAAACTCTGAGAGGTGGCTGTGCCTTCAGGCTTGCATGGGGTGTCTGTGACATCTCTGGGTCAGTTCCAAGAGTGTGGCCAAGCCACCTCCATGGAGGGGCAAAGATAGAGTGGTGGGGGAAGAAGGGATGGGAGCCAGCATGTCCAGCTGGGTACTTTGTACAAAGGGCTGGTCTCCTTTTTTCCTCCTGCTTTGGTGTGTGTGGCAGTGCCTCTGGGAGAGCAGGGAAGGGCTGGCTGGGGACTCCTGTGGTTACCCCTTGTGCTGAAACTTGGGTGGGGTGAGTGGTAACACTTGCCACCACGGAATCTGAGTGGGCTGCTGTCCCTGGGTCCCTGGGGGGCAAATTGTCCAGTGCAGCCTGAGCAGCCAGGCACGAAAAGCTGGACCCCCGTGTCCACGTCCGTGTCTGTGTCCGTGTCCGTGTCTGTGTCTGTGTCCATGTCCATGCTGGAGCACTGCTGCCCAGTGGCCTTTTGCTGCAGCGGGAAAGGGCCGCCCAGCCAGTCCGGCCACCTTCTCCCCCCGCGGCTGCTCAGGAACACAAAACAATTTCCTTGGGATCAGTGCCCGTTTCCTCCCCGAATGAGCTGTGAACAAGGGTTTCCTTGCTGCCACTGCATCCCACCCATATCCTCCTGAGCCCACCCTTCCAATCTGACAGCACCAACTCCCGAAGGAAGTGTTGAACCAGAAGTTCAGCTGGAGAGGCTCAACTGGGCTTGCTGGGCCATGGCTGGAGCAGAGGGGGAATGGCAACCTCCTGCAAAACAAAGCAGAGTTTCACATGAACAAGAGGAGCTCGCTCACTTTGACATTGCTCTTTCTCCATGCCAAGGTTTCCCATGGCTCTGGGGGCGGTGTTGGTTGCCTGCTGTGCACTGAGTGAGGGAGTCCTTACCTTAGCAAAAAGGCTGCTAAAGCTTTAATTCTGCCTGATGCAGCTTCGCGTGCCAGTACAATGATTTCAATGTGTTTTTCCTCTAAAACCAGATAATAATTGAGGGTCTTTTGTGCTTGACACCACAGAGGAAGAAGGTGTTCATTGTACATTGTGTGTAATTGTGTGTGTGGTGCAGAAGCTTGCTGTCATTCCCCAGTGCAGCTGAGAGCTTCTGTAGGGCTTCATCAGACACAGGGGAGGAGGAGCCCCAATCCCTGCTCTGTGGTCTTGATTCTGCTCTGCAGTACAGTGCAGCTGATCTGTAAACCCTTTTAACCTGCTGCTTGAGAATTTGTCTGGGCACAGAAGAGGCATCCCTGGGTAGCAGATTCCCCAGTGGAACAGGTATTGGCCATTCCTTGTTGCTGGATGCAATCCGGATATGCACTGACACTGCTCTGCTCTGTGCCACAGGAGAGGGATTAAAAGCAAAGTGTTGACACTCAGCCCCGCAGAGAGCCACAGACACTCACACCCACATCCCCACAGCTTCCTGCCCTGTCTGGAAGGGATCCAGCTACTCCAGCGGCAAAAGAGATGTGCAGATACCCCATGCTCCATGATGTAGAGGATGGAAGAAGAGGCAGGAGAAATTGGGAAAACAGAGGGTGATGCTGTCCTCAGGCTGCAGAGCTCAGAGGCAGGGCTGCCAGCCTGCCAGCTCTCTTCTGAAGCTACCTGGATGCCTGGCCAAACTTAGTTATGTCCTATCAAAGTGGTTTTCATGGGTAAGAACTGTAGAAATGGTCCTGAGCTCAGACCCTTGAGTTCCCCTAGCAAACCAAGTCCCAGCAGCACAGAGCTGAATTACTTCTTCCCTCCCACCCTCTGACAGGGCACCCTTTGCTTGCAGCTGGCAAGTGGAATAAAAATTAGGAACTTAGAGGAAATAGCTTATTTTTTCTCTCTGCTTTCTTTGTTTTTTCAGCTGTAGAAAGCTGGGCACCCCTTTCCTCTTGTGAAAGGTGTTGCAGAGGCTATATTAAACCTACAAAACCATCTCCCATTAGCACCACCTTCCTGACGACAGGGTGTGGTGGGGGCTTGTTTGTGTGGCCCTGCAGGAAGGGGTGCGGGGACACCTCACTGTTGCCCCTGTGCCAGCACCCCAGGCAGGAACTTATCAGCTCCTGCAGGGCTGTGCTGTGCCCAGGGTGACTTGCCTGACACCAAGAAAGAAGAAATGCTGCCCCCCTCTACCTGGCTGCAGAATTGGGAAAGGAAAAAAATATACATTCACACCTTTAGAGACCAGAGACATTTCGAGAGATTTGTGTTTTCAGTTCAATGTGCAGATAAAGAGAGGTGGATATTTTAGGAAGCAAATGGTAATGATTAGAGTTCTAAGTCTTAAGTAGATGTTTTGTCATAAAAGACTGAATTTGTATGCTTCAGAAAAATAGTCTTTTCCTCTCAGTTGATGATAGGTTTCCTTGAATTGCCATAATTATTCATCTTTTTATGAATGCATAACAGACAATGACATGTGATTAAATCTCCGCCCAGGGCTTCCTTTCTGAAGATCATAGAAATACATAGAAATTACTCTCTGCTCTCTGAAAGGTTGTTAATTCCTGTCCCTGGCTGCTGTATGTACAAGTCATTCAGCATATGCATGTATAGAGAATTCCATAACCTATAGGTCGTTATATACATGGCTGTGAAAGTAATAAATTTCAATTCAGTCCCACTGGTGTTGCAGTCTATTATCTTAGAGAATATCATGTGCTATGCCACAAATTACAGCTAAAGACTAACAGCTTTGGAGAGAGTTTGTTATTTTCAAAAAAAATTTCAAACTTAATCTTCCTGTAAAAGAGCTAACAAAAACTATTTTAACAATTTCACTTGAAAACTATGGTTAGGAATTGGGGTAGAATTGTTTGGTTTCCCTTGGAAGGTAACAAAGCAAGAAATTCAGTGATGGTGGGGGGATTTAATTTGAAGAATATTGTCTTGAGAGGGTATAAAGAACACCTTTTATATCCTCTCAACACTGGTTACAGTGCTTGAATGCAGCCACATCTCATCACACATTTTTGTAGGCAAGGAAAGCTGGTACAGAGTCCATGACACCAGCACAGCATGCAGTGCTGGAGGAAGGTTTAATGGGAGGCTTTCCTGCCCATCAACACTACCAAGGCCAGCAGACACAGCTTTTCCAAAGTGCACAGTGTGACAGTGGGGCACCTTGGCAGTGGTGCTTGGCTGGGGAGACCATGGCAGGCTGGGACACTCTGCAGGATGCTGGAGATGTATTTTTGCTAGGTTACAGTAAAATAAGAAATGAGGCCAGCCCTTGTTTAGATCCATAATGAGGTGCAAACACTTAGGTCTTACAGTGCTGCAGGTCTCCTAGTTCAGCAACTGGTATAAAGATGTTTCGCTCAGTCAGCCCTGGCGTAAAAAGTGAATGACAGGGACACTGTCAAAAAGGGATTCTCATCATTCCCTGCCAGTCTGTGCTTTTATTGCATCTCACAGGAGCATGGATGCATTTGCAATCATCTGAGGAGATGGTGCTGAACCATTAGCCACTTGTGAGAACTTTGTGCACAGTCAAATGATAGTTCCACTACACTGCTGGCAGTTTTTGGGAGCCAGAAAGCAGCCCAGGCCTAGCAGTGCCAGTAGTGGGTCCATAATTCTGCCCCTCCCCAAGCACAACAATGCCATGTTGTCAATATGTGATCATTCAACATCAACAGTGTCCCTGCGCTCTGCCCTTCATCTTCCCCAGTATTGTAAAGTAAATGCCAGGAGGTACAACTCCAGTTTGAGATTAAATGCCACCCTCATTGCAAATAAGAAAGATCAGTTTCTTTCATTGGAAGTATCCATATTAAATTATTCTTGTTTGTTTTCTGGTTTTGCTATTATTTTAGCAACCAGTTCTTGTCTCTATTTTTTATTCATTGCAGATTGTCTAGCAAAAGAATAAAGGTTAGTGTATGCCATCCATTCTATTCATATATTGAGATCTTAAGACTTGAAAAGACCAGAAAGATTCAAGTTTGCCCTGTGCATATCAGAGGGCTCATAATAAGCTCTGTTGAAGGTCAAAACCATGTTACTTGGCATAAGTGACTTCTTATCTGAGATACATCATCTGTGGTCGGCTCAGGATGTGGATAGGAAAAAAACCCTTTGGCTAAGGGTGTCTGCCTATTCCTATACTATGACCTAAACTATGCCACAATTTTCTTATAAAATGCAAAGGATACCTCAGCCCCACACAGTTGCTTTTCATGCTACAGCAGGTGATTAGGTCTGTTGTTTAGGTGAAGGAACTAGATTCTAACTATTGGAGGGCTCAAAGCCACGGTTTAAAGCAATGTGGAAGTCAGTGGATTTTTATTTAATTGTAGGAACTTCTTGGCACAAGTTTCTGAGTAAATGTAGCTGTGACCTACTTGAGATTCATGTTTTGAGATGAATTTAATGCTATTTGAGAAAATAACTTGTCCTCAGAGCCTTTCCACCTCTACCCCAGCTGAGATTCCCAAGCAAGGTGGGAATCCCCATCCCAGTGGGGCTTGGTCAGAACTTCAAGGGCAATTCAGACAGGATGGCTTTGCCATGTGTGGACAGAAAACTCCTCTGTGAGGAATGTGTACAAGGAAAAGTTGTGTCAAACGAAGGAGTGTCTTTAGAGCTGGATATCAGATTAAGAGGATGGCTTTGGAGGTTGGGACCTTAAGTCTGCCCCAGGCTTGTCTTAGGTACCAGCATCTGCCATGGGATCTGTCCTTGGAGCCTGGATACGTTTGGGCATTTGGCCCTTGGAACTCCTCAGTAGCGACATACAGTACTTTTGGCCTGTGATTAGTCAGCCAATCCATATGGTGACATTACTGCTTCCTGGATGGGTGCCAAAGCTTGATACATGGAGAAATGATGATTAAACCAGGACAGTCTCTCTGGAGCATGGCATACGTCAAACAGCCCAGGGCCAAAACAAGAGCAAACTGGTCAGGCAAGGTAGAGAAATAATGAGGGATTGACAGAAAATGTGAAGTAATTGCTCAAAAAACTAAGTGATGGCAATAGGAAGGGGAATTAGAAACGTTTAAGAAGAAAAAAGCTTGTTCCCGAACCTTTGCTTGCTTTCAGAACTGAATGTCACAAAGAAGTATTTAAAGCTCTGAAAATGTGGGTAGTTGGTTTTCTTTGTTACTGCTTTTTGCTAAGGGAGTCTAATCCACTCCTCCTTGGCATGCCCTTGAGTCATTACTCAAGAACAACCCTAGTGAAATAACTGGGATCATATTAGTGAAAAATCGATTCAACACTCTCTTTTAGTAGCCTGAGCAAACACACCGGACATCACAAACCACGGAGGGGCTGTGGAGCCTGTTCTTATGAGATTTCCAGGTTAATTCTGTGGAGACATCTCTGCCTTTCTAGGATGCTTATTTGTATCAGACACCTCCACCAAATCTTTAGTATGTAACCAGGTATGTTTGGCTTCAAAGTCAGTCAGCTGAAGTACTGGTGGCAGTCCATGTCTAGAAGCCTGCGCTGTTGGGAATGCCAACATCTGACATCAAGCAATGGGGAGAGTTGGAGAGATCATCAGAGCCCTGTGTTGCAGCTTCAGGAAAATCCATATGCAAGGGGGGAAGAATTCTGGAGGGACAGACTGGGACAATTGTAAATATTTTCCTTTTAGGAGATGAAGATTGTCTTTTCTGAATGGAGACAGCTGGTAGGTACGAGAATTGTGCAGTGACAGTAGCATTTTCTTGGAGCATTCTCAGTTGAATTACACAAGTCTCTCTGTTCACTTCAGGAGCTTCACTACTGCAACTGTGTCCCAGAGCTTGCTGGGACCCTCTGAGAAAGGTTCTTTGAAATCCTTACAGTTTCATCCTTTGATAGCTATAATGAGCCACTGGGCTCTCCTGGGTTACATACACATCAGTATGTGAAATTCCCAAAAGCTTCTGAACAGAGCACTCACTGCTGGCATGTCAGAGTTGCTTTGCTAGCCAGATGTGAATTCTTTGCACAATTTGTAGAATTTTCAAATATTTCACTCCTTAATTAACTAGATGCAGACTTAATTAAGTAGATATAAACATATCTGAGATCAATTTTCTACAAATCTGTCCAGCCACTTATCAGAACTTTACTATAAGATAAATCTTTATTGCAAATGCCACTCGGTTAAATATTTCTGCAGAGATCAGGAGAGGGAGAATCCAAATAATTTCCTGTGGGGCTCCTCTTTTGCCTTCCCTTGTTGTTCTTGTCCTTACAGAACTCAATCATATTCCTCTCATTTAAAAAAGTAAAATATGTTTTTCAATGGTTTTTAATGTTTCTGGTAACATTTTGTTTGAGGAATGGGAAGGGAGGGGAAAAGCTGGAACAGGAGCATAGAGGGAAGGTCTGGAGATCTGCATGATTTGTAACAAGGAAGCAGTTTTCCCAAGGAAGAACACAGGACAGGAGCTGAAGGACAGCCAAAGAGACCCTTGGAGGACATCTGTATTACTCTGAGGCTGCAGTTCACTCAATGCTTTTCAATATACTTTCCACTCCTCAGGAGTAAACCAGTGAAGCCACTGTGGATTCACGCAGCTTTAGTTGCAAAAGTGTAGCCTGCACATGGCTGCCTATCTGAGCTGAGAATCTGGACCCTGAAGCATAAGTCCTACAATGTGAATTTATAAGTGCAGCTAAAGAAAGTGCTCAACAGCAGTGATCAAGTCAGTTACGAAGTCATGTGAGACCATGACCCTCCTGCTTCTTTGAGTCAGATGCTTTTCTCTAGGCTGTGTTATCTCTTGTAATGCAAGCAAGCTGGATTAATTAGGGCCATGTTTTCTCTACTGCGACTTCAGGGAGGTTATAAGAAGAGTGAATTTGTCCCTGAGGACAGGCCCAATTCGTAAATGTAATGTCCTTGTCTGTATCATTGTGCCATGACTCTAGAGCTTGCTCAAGGTTTCTCAGCAATGCAGGCAAAACTAATTCTGCTGCTTCAAAAATGAGGGCAAATTGCCCTGAAAATTATGTATTTAATTTGTGGCTACAGCAAAGGGCACTTCTGAGAAGGTGAGAGGGCAGAGACCTAAGGTCTTCACAACAGTGAAGGCCTTTGGCTGTTTGGGGATTATTTGGAGCCTTGTTTAGGGAAAATCCAAAAGATTTGAAATGAAAGCTATGAAAGGATCCATAGGATGCTCAGAACAGAAGGAAAAGAAGGGTTGAGAGGGATCAGTGAAAGGGCTGGAAGAGATGATCAGGGGAGGCATTCAGCAGCTGTTGGAAGAAGGCTTTTCCCTTTCCATTAGCCCAACACCTTACTGATCCTTCCCTCGTCCTCAGTTCTGCCTGTGTGTAAGGAGGCTCTGAGTGCCCCAGCTGGAGGTCATGGACAAGTTGTTCTTTAAGCAGCAGAGCTGAAGCAGCCAGTTTCCTGGAGCATTACTTGGGGCTTGCATTGGATTGTCTGGTGTCGAATAAGATGTAAATGCTGATCTGTTTTTCCCTCTGTGGACATTCATAATGTCTCTTTCCCAGGAGGATCTTCACCATCTAATAAAGGTCACATTCACATTGCAGCCTTCACAGCCACAGGGCCACTAATTGGGTTTTTCTCCTCTAGCCAGCTGCCAATTTTCATAAAATGTGTTGGAATTTAATACCTTGGAGACCTCCTATTGTCTGTCAAATTTTTTTGAAATTGGTCAACAGGTTCAAAAGTTACTGGTGAGGGAGAAGCACAGCTGAGTGCAGATAGACAGGTGAAGAGACACACACATGAGAGTGACACTGCAGCACTACCTCTTTGGAAAGCTGAACTAAAACAAATGGATAGACACTCTGGCCAATGCTGCTGCTCTCTGTTGTGTGACAACTGCAACCATAATACCCCCAAGCATCAGCAGGCTGAGTCTACATGCCATGTTGAGTCTTTTTGCCGTGCTGAGAGTATGATCTTTTCCTTGCAAAAAACCAAAGAGCACTTGCCCAGACCACTGGGCAAACTTGGCCGTCTAACTTAAGGCTCTTTTTTACTGAATGTTCAGTTTCAGATTTTGTACGTGCCGTCCTTCTCTGTGCAAAATTACTGATGCTGGTATACTAGGACATGTCCTGAGCCAAAAAATGGTCTTCAGGACCCAGGCAATCCTACCTGTGCCTTGCAAGGTGAGGATGTGAACATTATACCCACATGCTTTCTTCAGTAAATCTTGGCCTCTGACAGACTGTAGTCCCAGCACAGGTTACTCTTCCTGGGTCTCATCATGAGCATGATGCACCTCACAAGCTAGGATGAGGTGAGATCCTGTACTCAACACTCTCCTCACCAGCGCTGTTCCGTGTGGCTGTGGGAGAAAATATGCAGTTACTCACAGAGGATGCAATAGCAGGCATGCTCCTGCAAGCTGAGATGTTTATGGAGATTGCTCAGTATCCCTGCCCCTTTCTGCATGCTGGTGGCACCAAAGAGCATGGCTGGGTAAATAATTGTACTTTTTTTTGTCTTCCAAAGACACTTCATCTGATAGTGAATAGCTGGAGGTGACTTTCCCACATGGGGCAGTCCCACTCTGCATAGCACTTTGAAATGCTCCCCAGCAATGGGACAAACAAGAAAGACTTCCAGTTCAGAAGTGATGATATGTACCCAAAGATGAATATTTGCAACCTAGCCTTGAACAGGTATTCAGAGCAAGCAAGTAGAGTCAGCTGGGGACTGAAAACCTTTTCTCTTGAAGCTGCTGCAGCCTGGAAGTGTGTGCACTCTCCCAGCAGGAAAAAGATGTGGATTTGTAGCCTTTAAGATGATGGAGCAATCCACATTGATGTTGCCCGTATTTGATTGAGTGTTCAAATCCCATTGGGTAAAATGGCACAATGTCTTCCTCTTCCTTTTGCTTTTTTTTTGTTTTTCTTTTTTCTTCCTTCGTTTTTCACAAATCTTGTCTACCCTGTCTTCCTTTTCTTCCTCTTCAGTTTTGGTCACTTTACTACTGAGCAGCAGCACCAAAGCAATGCCAGCAACAAGCTTCTTGCTTAAAGCACTGTATCTTCTGGTGCAGGCTTGTTGCACAATCAGTTGAATCTGTGCTTATATTGCAGTGGGTTATTTGGATGTTCCTAATCTTGCCCCAAGAGCCAGCTGCTTCTGTATGGGCCTGACTGCAGGGATGGGCTAGTCAATGGGATTTCAGGTTGGATTTCCAATGAAACAGGCACTTCAGTGAGTGTAGCTCTGACATCCTCAAGCAGCATTTTCCAGGGATTATTTTCATGGAGATTTCTGGGCTGAAGCTTGGTGTTATAATTTTAACACAATCCTTATACATTTTTATCCCAGCCAGTGGCACTGGGAGTATTTTAATGAATCATAGAAATGTTTAATCCTTGTTAGGATCCCGCTAAGTTCTTTGCCTTAATAATTATCTTGTGGGTTAGCTCAGTCAGTAGAAAACTATAAGACAAGAAAAACATCCCTGGATCTATGCTGGAGTCAAATAACTCACCAGAGCATTTGAATGCAATGGGAAGTGGGAGTTTAGGATCAGACAGTTCAGATTAGCAGGCCAATGAACCCTCTCCAGTGGCCAAAGAGCTATCCAATTCATGATGCTGCTCTACTTGTGCTTTTGTCAAAGGTTATGAATCAGAAGTATTTTTGACAGCACAGCACAATTTCTTGCATTCACAGCCCAGAAAGCCAAAGGGAGCAAGGTGACAGCCCAAAAATGAGTTTGTTTTCCAAAATCCTCCAGCTTCGCTCAAAGCTTCTGAGTCACTCTGGAAATCTCACTGGAGAGAAATGAGATGCTCAAAAAACTCAGCTGCTGGATGATTTGGAATGTTGATTTTAAAAATGTATCCTGTGTTTATCAGACATGAACCTCAGGGCTTGATTCCTTGAGGGCAATGTTTATACCTTATTCAACATGAGACCCGTGTGCTGTTGTCACTGATTTTGGGGAGAGATGTTGAAACATGTCTTATGAGAAACCTTTGAATGCAAAGGACCAACTGGACTGCAAGATGAGCTGTAGAATGATTCAGAGGAGGCTGAGCACACTGAGGAATGAACTATCCCACCTACCCTGCCCTCAGAAGTCTAAGGTTTTCTTCAGGGATCAAAGCCACTTTTTTGGTGGGGTCAGTCTTCCACACTTGCACACAGGTGACCTATTTGCTCTCCATTCAGTGGAAAACATAGGCATTTCTGTCATAAGAGGCTTTCAGTGAATGAGTGAATGAAACTGTGATTTTATTTCTACTGTTGAGAGAGCAAGAGCACTTTCTTGGCCCCAATGCTGCTCTTATTTGCAGTTTGGGGGATGGTAATGCGGTAGGGAGTCTGACACTTATGGTCTAATCGTGCTTCACTACAGGCAGGGAGAGATGAAATAGCACAGGAGTTCACTGAACTTTGCAGCATAGACCCATATTTGGCACTCATTAAGTATCTGAAGCCCTGATGCACCATAGTTGTGTGGATACTGCAGGATCATAGTTGGAGGGCTGGACTTCAAATGAAATCCAGACAAACTGATATCCCAGCTTCATTTATTGGAAAATTTCTCTTCTTACTTTGTGTGTATCAGTGATCTCCAGTGAGAAAGATTGTGCTATTTCCATCGTATGAAACCTGCAGAAAAACCCTACTTGTGAACAAATAGATCTAAGCCAATGTTTTTTCAAGTCCTAGGCTGGGACTGTGGTGAACTATACACAACAGTACGTGTCTGTCAATATTCCATCCTAAGCAAGGGTGTTTTCACTGCTCTGTGCAATTTATCTGCCTATAAAATGGTGAAACTGCTGATCTCATGCATAAAGCTATTTTGAGAGAACTCAGTGGAAGATGCAATAGAAGCATTGACCCAAATTGCCCCCCACACAACTGGAGAAAGCTGATGATGGCATGAGTTTCATATGATTAAATCTAGTTTGCAATAGTTGGTGAAAATGAGCACCTCCAAGTAAACTTGTGGGGTTTTGCTTTGTGGGGTTACTTTGCACTACCACCTTTGTTAAATTTATAAATACCATGATCATGGGGACTAGAGGAGCAGACCCTCCAGTGAGGGTGTCCTGCCTCTGGATGGCAACATCAAATTCTTCCTTAATAACCTGCTCTCGTTTAGACCAGCTGCAAACCTAGCATGCCAGTACAAATTTCCTGTTTTGCTGACCATATTTCTTGTGAGACTTGTCTAGAGCCTGATCTTGATTAGGTCTTGGTGACATTGGACCTCTCTTCAGCCCCCAGAACAACTTCATTGCATTTGAGTACTTCCACTGAAAACTTCACTTCATTGCAATATAAAAACAGTCAGAGAGTAATGTCTCATCAGTGGAGAGTAATGAGAACATGGGGCCTGACAAGGCTGTGTTTTTCCAGCAATTTTCAGCAGCAGTAGGCTGAATTCTGTGTTGATGTGCACCCATGTGGCTTCACAGAAAGGGATTTTTTTTACTCCAGTCATTTTTTATGAAAGGGGTGGCTGACGCCTGCATGTATGATGTGACGTGGAAGACCCTCCAGCTGAACAGCTGTGAGAAGGAGCCTCCTGTTATCTATTGTGCGTGGAGCCTACCCTGTAGGTCCGCGTCGGCAGCCACATATGGAGGGAGGCCTTTTCATCCTCTCCTCGCTCACTGCTGAGGGCTGCTCCCGCGCGGCCGCAGGAGGCTGGGAGGCCCACGCTGTACAGTTGTGGTTGCGAATTCCTGGGTGGGGAGGGGAGCTGCAGGGCGGCACGGGGGAGGCTCGGCTGGGGCCATGGCGGGATCTTTTCAATGGCAGCGCAGAGGAGCTGGGGACGGGTTAATTAAAACGCTCGCAGATGGTTTAGGTTATGGGACATGTGTGCGCCCAGCCGCACGATGCTCACCCCGGCCAATTAACGGCCTGGGAGAGGGACACCGGCCTCCCGTGGGAGAGGGATGCTGCCTGCACTGCTCATGGGCAGTGGGAAGGTAGGAGCTGCGTGGCAGGCCCTGGGGCTAGCAGGCACCCTTCAGCAGAGGGTCTGTTGGCTGTACCCTCTGCAGAGGCAGGAGGAGCTGTCTGTGGTTGCAGACCGAGCCTCGGGTGCTAGTGAGGAGTGGAGCCCATGGGGCCCAGGCCTGCTGGGGGAGGACTGTGTGCGAAGGGCAGCGGGCGCGTCACCTGTGCGCCCTCTCTCCAGCTCTGGCTTACTCCAGCGTGTGCCTAGACCACAGGGAGCTGGAGGAGTGCTGTGGGTGCACAGTGCCTGCACCACCTGGGAAGCAGTGATGCATGGCCTCTGATTTCACCTGTGCTCTGGTCACATTTTGAACTGGGAGACTGAGGAGGAGCACTGGCTTTTGGTGATGCAAGCATAGTCCAGGAATGAATTTCTTAAAATAGATTTTTTTTTTTTTTGAGCTATGAAGGGGTATTTTAAGATAGTTAGAACAGTACAGAATGTGATTTATCCTGTCACTGAGCTCCGTGCAAACCACACAAATATGGTTGACATATTAATAATTCAGTGAAATTTTGTCACTGGCTCTAAGACTAGCTGAGAAATGGAAACATGACAATAAAAATTGCTCAAAAACAAGATGACTAAAGACAGGAAAAAGAAAATCCATCCCGCTCCACCCTGTTAGATTAACAAATGAACAGTAAATCTTGATTATTTGCTAACATTTGCTGGAATGTAAATTTGCGGATGCTCAGGAGCTTGAGCAGATTTACAGTCAGGGAGCAGCTGCTTTTGGGTACTTCGGAGCTGGCCCATGGCATTAGGTGTTGAAGATGGGTTGAAGATGCTGTTGAGCCGGGTTGAAGATGACCCAGCTCTCTCCCACCACATTGCTGTGTGCATGTGGCTTATCACAGCAACCAGCTGGCATTGCCAGGCATTGCTGCATGTTTAGGCAACTCACTTGGGCTGATTATCCCTTTAACTTCAAATATTTTCACTGTATTGCTGGCATTCAGAAATTTGGATACACAATGCTGTTTGGGTCTTTGTTTTGTAAAGCTAAATACCTTAAATGCTTTCAGGACTTCACCCACAGCCATGCTGAAAGTCTATGCCAGTGTAGGGAATTGAAGCAAACTCTTCTTCCAAATCCAGGGTGCAGGTGTGAATTTTGGAGTCAAATATGATCCTCTCTCAGCCACTGCTGGTCCATTAAATGGTGGTTAGAATTGCCTGAGCCTTTGCAACTTGGAAGGTTACTTCTTTCTTCTTGGTGATAAAATTAAATTTTCTGCTTAAATTTGTTTTCAAACCCTTTTCATTCTTGGAAAAGAAACCATTTTAGTGTCAGTTATATTTAATTCCAGAAAGCTGTCTGGAGTGGCAAAGACAAACCAATCAATGTAAGTGCATGAAAAAACAGTCCATTAAACCAAATGTAAAAGAGTAAAAGAGTAAAAACAAATGCTGGAAAATATTAATTAGAAACCGAGACTTAAATAGTCTACTGAATGAACTTCCATCAAAATTTAGAAATTTTCTAAAGCTAAAATGTTTTTGTGAAAAATTTGTCTTTTTGCTAAGAGGCTAAATTTTATTAACAGAAGTTTGTAAAACAAGAGAGGAGGTGCCAGAGAGGTGCATTAATTATTTGAATTAAGTGAAGAACACAGTGCAAGATAAATCAATGTTTCTCTACTTTGATCTGTACAGTCAGGTATGGCAAATTTGGTGTAACCGATGTCAAAGGAAGTACCTGAAGTATTGAAAGACACTGAGAGCATTTTGTGAACTCTCAGAGAGTTTGCAGCCTTGGTCAGGGCTTTGCAGTGCTGCAGACATCAGGGATGGCTCCATGGGTGCTAGGACCCGTGTGACAAGGCGGAGCAGCTGGGGCAGAGTGCTCTGTAGCAGTGTTTCTGCTGTGCCTTGAAGCCCTGACTGGCCTTTGCTGCCTTAGGGATTGCTGTTTTATTCTTCTTGGCAAGAGTCACCACCTTGCAGAGGTGCACAGGGTCTGTTGGGCAGATCTCTGTGGTGTTTTGTGTGACTGTGCTAAGGAGCTGCAGAGCCTGGCTTAGGGACCTGGGCTGCCTAACGTGGCTAAAGCCCAAGCTAATACAGTTTTTGGTCATGGTGCACTATGGAGCAAGTGATACATGCCTACAAAGAGCGATGCTGATGACCTTTAAATCCCATTGGAAGACACAGTCTGAGCTCTTAGGGCATTGAGACACCTGAAGAAATGTCCCCATTACTGCTGTCAGCTGTGGTGGCAGTGACACTGGCTGCGTGGCGCTGCTGTTGCACGGGGTGCTGGTGCCTCTTCCAGAAGCAGGATGAGAAGGGTCAGAGGAGGAAACTCTGATTATAAATACGGCAGAGACCTGCATGAAATTTTCTCACTTCTGTTTATTCTCATATTTTTGATTATAAAAATGTCTGAAGTGAGATCAGGAAATGCATTGATCGATGAGGAGCCAACAAAACAACAGCAATAAGAACTAAGCCAAAAAAACCCTCCTCACAAAGTCATCTTATGAGGAAATCATGTGGGTTTGTGAGTTCATTTTGGCTGGAATACCCACTCATGCACATTTTGCACTGTCACAGGACACTTCTGTACAGAAGGCACTTCTGTAATTCAGCTATTTTTCTCACCATCTTACGTTAGGAGTGGGACAGAGAGAGAAGTACATGTGTAATTCTGCTCTGCTAAGCCAAAACTAAGCACAGATGTACTGCGGCCAAGACTGTTTAGCTGAATTGACTGTTTGCCATAGCTACTTTCAGAAAACACATAAAATCTCTGGCCTCTGTCACATGAAGAAATTTGCCAGAGGGGAGCTCTCTGTCTTGCCAGAGACAGTGTTGCTTCACATGAGCAAAAGGGTACAGTAGTATGGCTGCCTGCAGGGCTAGATTTTTGAGGTGATGTCCACAGCACTGTGCAAGCTTGCTTAATTGATCAGGCATTTGCATTGATTTAAAAATGTATGTAGAGTAGCCTCCTCACCCTATTAAAATATTTGTGGTTTGGTTTGTTGCATGCTGAAATGCAGAATGATCAAGTGCTGCAACACCTGTCCACCCATGGCAGTCTTGAGGGAAACAAAGACTTGTGCCAATATTTTGTTTTCCTGTAGAGAGTTGGTGAGTTTGCTTGCAGGACTGACTGAGCTGACCACAGTCAAGAGATGTTATTTGGGATTGATACTAAAAGGCTGAACTCCAGAGGGAAAGGATACAGTAAAAAAGTTCCATTTCCAGTGTAGAGAAAACAAACTTTGGCATACAAATCCAGATCCAGCTCTGCCAGCCTCAGTCAAGGAAGAAAATAAAAACATTTTCAGAAGAAATTTAGCTTCTGGTGGGGGGGAGTTAATGGGAATTGACTGTAATTCACCTCATCAAAATAAAATCATGTTGAAATTGTTGGGTACAGAAAGCTTATCATCATCATAGCTTCTGAAAGAAATGTTCCTGAAGCATCTCATCACCCTGTTGTGGGGATGTCTAGGTGCTTTCTGGAGTTGGTGGGCTGGCAGAAAGCATCAAAACATGCAGATTTTATCTTTCAGACAAAAATAAAGAAAGGAAGGGACTTTTGTTGGTTCTTTTTGTTTTCCATTGACCCTCATTTTAATGCAGGCTGACTCATTTTGCCAAGACAAAAATGAGGTGTTGGCTCTGCTGCTTAGCATGGTGTTGGCTGAGGGTCAGGGAGTTAGCAGGATGTTTGAAGGAAGAAAAGTACCCATCATGAGGCAGCTGGGCAGATCTTAGATACAACACCTGGTCAGGAATGGCTTCCACAATGAGACATTTTAACACACACCAATTAACAAAAAACACCTCAGGTTAAAATAAAAATAATCCCTTTTGTAATGATGCAGGAGGGGTAAAAGTCTTTCCATGCTGAACTAATAAGCACAGGACACAGAAATCAGCAAAGACAGGATTTCTTTCACCCTTTGTCTCGCTGTTAGATTTTTGGAAAAGACTGGGTGTTTTTCGGGGACTTTTTAAATTCCCTTTATTTTTCCTTTGTATCACCCCAAATTATCATCCAATATTATTGAAAAAAGAGGGATCTGAGGCAGTGAATTGTTTCTTGGATGGATGCGTGGAGATATGGCTGTCTCTGATTTCCTCCCTTTCTGTCGGCAGTATTAATAATAGTGGTCCTTTGTTGAGGGCTCAGAAACTGCACTGTCATGAAGGAGAGGGTGAAAAAGAGGCTTCCCAGGCTGAGGACATAGCCTGTAGGCCTTTCTGTGTCTGTCCAAGAGTCCCTGGGTTTTGCCCTTCTTTTACTCCTGCTGTGCTTGGTCTCAGCCCAGGTGCTGCCGTGGAGAACAGACCGTGCGAGCTGGAGGCCAAGGCAGCCCTGTTGGCAGAAACCTGCAGGAGTGAGAAGGTTGGTGGTCCCCTCTGCCTGTCCCAAGCTGCCTTGCTGGGGCTGGCCATGGGCACCAGCTTCCCTGCAAGCATGTAGTCCTCTGCAAACCTTGGAGCCCTTACCTCTCATCTGTGCTCTGACATGCCTTTGAATCCAGGATTTAATTTGGACTGGTTTTGGACAGACTAAAGAGGGTGGGGGCTGTTGTCACAGTTTTCCCTGCTATTTATTTTTGCACAGTGCACACTTTCCACCGTCGCCCAGGACAAATTCAGGAATTGTCTGCAGAAAACTGTGCAAGTCACCTGAAGCCATTTGTTTATAGTTCAAAATGAGGCATTAAAAACAATGGGCTGAGTAAAGCATGAAAGTAGATCAATCTCAACCCTTTTTTAACTTCCTCTCCTTCAAGATCACTTTGAACCTACAGTAATTATGATTCTTTCTGCTAGCTTAAATCACCCTTGCCCTCATTAGAGCTGTGCAGAGTGACCATTTTCCATTTCATGAGTTGCCACGTGTAAAAGCCGCTGTGTTTGCAAGTATTCAGGCATACCTGGCTGCACTACACAAGTCATAAGTGATAACAGTCATAATTAATATCCATTATACACCTTCCATGTATGCTGACATCACTGATAACATCAAGCACAATTTATGTGGTGCTACGAACAGCAAGCTTCAGTCTCTTTTGAGGCATCCTAGAGATGGGCTTGTTGGTTGTACTGGGAAAGAGGTTCACTTTAGGCACTCACCCTGAGTATTTGGAGGTGACACAGATGACCTGAAGTCATATCCAAAATATAGACTTTCTGTGGGCTTAAAGTGAAAAAAAAAAAAAAAAGGGAAGTGGGTTTCCAACCAGAACCCAGAATTTTTTAGGCTGTTTTAGACATGATGTTTTTAAATTAAATGTTAGATTCTCGGGGCACACTTATTGTTCCAACAAGTTTATTTCAAAGCTATAATTCTCTTGGCAGCTGTCAGTCACTTTTCATACACTGAGAAACCCTTTTTCATGTATTAAGAAGATATTCTTTTCCTAAAGTGAGAAGTTGAGCAAAAAATGCTACCTGAATGCATTTGCAGTAATGTATCCTTTATGTAAGTGTGATTTCAAAAGCCTGCTAGTGACCAGGAAAGCAGATCCTACCTCTTTCTCCTGCCTTTAAACCAGAAGTCTTTGGATACCTCTAAATTTTAATGCTGANCTTTGGAGACCGCTAAATTTTAATGCTGATGTTAAGGCACCAGTCTGCCTTCATGGCAGAGAAATAGAAAGAAGTGGTATTCTCTAAATATCTTAATTGCCTCTCCTGATATCAGTGGTGTTACATCTGGGGTAATTTGGCCTCTTAATTACCTCAGAAGGAGTCTGAGCATCGAGCGGAGATGACGGTAAAAAGCCCAGGAGTGCGAGTGCATCCCCCCTCCCAAAGGTCTAAATGGCTGCCCGGCGGTGTAAACTTTTGTACCCCTTTCATGCCCTGGGAGGTTAATCTCTCCATGTCCTCCCGCTTTCATATGCATGAAGAAGAGGAGATTTAGGGGCTGGCGGGCGGTGGGGCG